>JASUXV010000013.1:508202-661511 GCA_030411845.1 Friedmanniomyces endolithicus
CAGAGAGAGAGAGAGAGAGAGAGAGAGAGGTTCTAAACCTTCTACATGTACTCGAAGAGGGGCATCTAGCTAGCCAGGAACAGGCAGGTCGATTACGGTTTGCGGGTTCTGCGCACTTGCTAGACGTCCTATGTCGCACTCAGCACCAACGTCGAGATGACGGTTCCGGAGCACCTGGCGATGTGTTGCTTGGCGAGAGGCAGCATCGAGAGCCGAGTGCACCATATTGCTCTGAAGAGGAGGAGATGAAGTCGGTCGTGCATGTGTTTCTGAGGTACCTAGGCAAGTCCGAATATGGAAGGTGCATGCTGGCCGACCTGGACCTCGCGCCATCTCTTCTCGCCTTTTGAACCCCAAGGCTTGACATCGACCGTGCCAGGACATCCTCTTCCTTGCCCTGCCCATCATTACCGTTGGCCACCTTTCTGCGGCATATACACGAGAAGGTGTGCAGCCAAGCATAAGGTAAGGCAGGATTTGATGAGGGCACCGCTGCGTCATGGGCGCTCTGCCTGGCGTCATCAGGATTGCACTTGCGCACACCATGAGGGGGTGGTTGGAGCACGTATACAGCAATAACGATGGTAGGGTAGCAGCGGCATAAGGAATCACGATGAACTTGCTGTCCAGACGAGCAGATCGCTGTTGACAAGCAGGTGTCTGTTACTTCCGGTGGGCGATCCTTCCCTACCCTGCCTTCCTGTACTCTATCCACGGAGGCACTGCGGTCACTCACAATCTGCAACCAGTCCAAATGCACGCATCCTCATCGCCATCTCGGTCGCGCCCTACCGCACGGTGGAAACCCGCTGGCTGGGACCGGGTATTCCCCCTCTTCCTCGTATCTACTTACGGGGGCACTACGGTGAATCGCAATCTACAACCAGTCCAAGTGCCAGGATTACTCACATCCTATGCTGTACCATGTCTGACTGCGGCACGCCGCATTTGGAGCCCGAGGGTCATTACATAAAAGACTGGATGATCAAGGTCTCGCCCCACCCGGTAGAACCCTCTGCGCATCCACCTCACCTTCAGACATCTCGAATTTCGCCTCCATCACACACGATCTCGTCTACAGGACTTCTTAGATGGCAGCACCTACCGAGCGCCGCGGCTCCCTAGCTCGCGTTCAACAAGCTTCCAAAACGTACTGGAGCAGTGAACCGCGCGCAGGCTCTTGGAGCAACATCCGTCGCGCCTCTGCCGATTTACCAGTCGCCGCCATCGCAGGCGCGGCACCTCGACGAAGCCTCGGAGCGTCGTCTGGTCAAGACAAATACGACGGCGAGAAACCTGCATCCGACGAGGAGTTTGGTGTCGGCGACATTCACGAGGGCGAAGAAAAGTACCATCGTCTGGGCTGGAAGAAACTCACGGTTTGCCTGATCGTCGAAGCCATCGCATTGGGCTCGTTGAGCATTCCTGGAGCGTTTGCTGTGCTGGGAATGGCCCCAGGTGTGATTTTGAGCATCGGACTAGGGCTTGTGGCAATCTACACGAGCTATGTCGTCGGTCAAGTGAGGATGCGACACCCTCACGTTGCTCACTACGCCGATGCCGTGCAATCGATATGGGGCAAATTCGGCTACGAGCTTGCCGGGGCCATGTTCGCCGTCTTCTTGATTTTGATCACTGGATCCCACGTTCTCACAGGCACGATCGCGTGGATCCGCATCGTGGACGACACGGCCATCTGTGCGCTCGCCTGGGGCATTATCTCCGCTGTGATACTGTGCGTCCGAGAGAATCCTGTCTCCAAATTAAAGGCGCAGTACATCTGCTAATCAGCCCTTGCAGATTTATTGTCGCCCTCCCGCCCACCTTCGCGGAGTTCGCGATCCTCGGCTATGTCGACTTCGTCTCCATCATCATCGCCATCCTCATCACCATTATCGCCACCGGCGTGGAAGCGCACTCAGCACCTGGCGGGCTTTCCGGAGTTGACTGGTCCGTCTGGCCGCCGCCCACAACCACCTTCTACCAGGCCTTCCTCGCAACGACGAACATCATCTTTGCGTACTCGTTCGCGGTCTGCCAGTACAGCTTCATGGCCGAGATGCACACCCCGAAGGACTACGTCAAGTCCATCTGGGCACTGGGTCTGATCGAGATGTTCATCTACACGGTCACCGGTGCGCTGGTCTACGCTTTTGTCGGCAGCACCGTGAAGAGCCCAGCACTTCTCAGTGCCGGCCCGGTAGTATCCCGCATCGCATTCGGTAAGTCTCCCCCCAGTGAAACCCTCTAATCCCTTCATAGGGCCCGCTGACCACCTCTCCCCAGGCATCGCCCTCCCCGTCATCTTCATCTCCGGCTCAATAAACAGCACAGTAGTAGGCCGCTACATCCTCAACCGCGCATTCCCCAAGTCCGAAATCCGCCTCATCCACACCAAAGCCGGCTGGCTGACCTGGCTCGCCCTCATTGCGACCATAACTCTCGTCGCCTGGGTAATCGCCGAAGCCATCCCCTTCTTCAGCGCGCTGCTGGGAATCATCTCCAGTCTCTTCATCAGCGGCTTCACGTTCTATTTCCCGGCGCTGTTCTGGTTCCAGCTTATCAAGGAGGGGAAGTGGTATGTGGGGTGGAAGAATATCTGCCTGTCGATTTTGAATGGATTGGTGTTTTGCATTGGGTTGATTACGTTGGGGTGCGGGACTTATGCTAGTGTGGAGGATATTGTGTCTTCGTATGCGAGTGGGTCGGTCAGGGGGAGCTTTACTTGCGATGCTACGGCTTATGGCGGATAGGGATTGGTGGGGTGTTTGGGTGCGCTTGGCGAAGGCCTGGCTCTTTCGAGACGGACTGGGGAGTTGATACTGTGGCAAGCAGTTATCTGCTGATCTCCTGCGCCACGGTGTTGCCACACTAGAGCATCTATATACCAAAGAGAACGCCATGAGACCTGTATACAGGGTATCAGGCACGTCTTCCTGCCCTGGACTGGACCCTGCCAGGCACCAAAAGAAGACAGATAGACTCAATCTACTCTACACCAGGGACGCACACGTCTGTCAAATGATGAGTCAATAATCATGGGGTATATTGGTGCCTTGCTGGCTGTAATGGTGTGGTCTTACGGTCGCTGCTTACGGAAGGTTCGGTAATGGCGGTGAGGAGAAGGTGTAGGTGGTCTGTTTGGATAATGGTGAGGCGATGTTGCCTGCGGTAGGTTGTCTTGGACGTGGGATGTTCGGTGGTGCAGCACCGGGCGTTCTCATCCCAGCAACTTTAGCTGTGGCTGTGCTGCTCCGCAAGCCTCACCGGTCAGCTCAGAGGGACCTCACCTCAAGGCTCAAGCGTTCTGTTGCCTTGATGAATAAACATGATTCATACACCATCCCTGCAGCGACTCATCCCGTGAACAATACATAAAGAAGCTGTGCCCTCGCACAACCTCCATCCATACATCCCAAGGGACCCGCCGTCGCAGCATCACCCAACCCATGAGCAACCCATTAGACGCACTAGTTCCGCCAGACGAGGACGACTTCTTCTTTGCCGACGACGACGAGATCGACGAGGAGACCCGTATCTACCGGCTCGCACTCCTACGCCGAATCAAACGGGACCGCGAAGCACTCAATCGCCAACGCCGGCGCAGAATGGCTCGCCGCGATGCCGACAGCTCCTCGGAGCCGGAGGGTGAAGGCGAGGCTGATCAAGTCAACGGCATGGCTAAAGTAGTTACGGTCGTTACTCCGGCTACGACGACTGATGGCAAAGGCGGCACGCCAAAGGAGGGCGAGCCCGAGAAGGAGAAGCTGGTGAAGCTCGATCCTGAGGAAGTTGGTAAGACTTTCACTACTGCGTGTCGACTACGTTCCATCAAAGCCACGGGTGCTGCGGGTTATGCGTTTGCTTTCGGCGGTCTCAACCATACGCCTACTTACAAAGAGCTGAGACCACAGCAAGCATCTGAGCATTTATTCCATGCTTATCTCTTCCCCGACTTCCCTTTCGTCACTTCCAGCGTGCCAGCTACTGTATTCACTAACACTGGCGTAGGCATGTCGGTCGGCTACAAGAACCTCTACAGCGGCAAGGAAGACAAGCGCGGTCGCTTCCAGTGGCAAACTACCATCCCCGAGGATTTGGGCAAGCCTGCGGAGGACGCCGAGAGCGAGAAGTGGGCCATCATCGTGCGGCATGTCAAGACGTACCACGATCCGAAAAAGGTGCTTTCGGTTCACTCGATCGTCGTGCAGAGTCCGCTACTCAAGGAGCTGCTCAAGGATGTGCTGGCTGGGTATCCAGGCGTCACTGTGGGGCTGAAGAGGTTGGAATTCAGTGGTCGGTTTGAGCCGCTTGTACGTTGACTGATCGGCATCCGTCCTGATGCTTGTCTGAGAGCCTTGCTAACATAGCAACCCATCGTGTAGATCCATCGATGGCCGGAGCTCGTGAAGTCGATCAAGGAGCTGAGGGAGCGGACAGATAGCGATGATGCGAAAGCCGACGAGAGGCTGAAGCATGCCGAGCTTCTGCAAGAACTACTGGCCACCGAATTCAAAGACAGCATTGATTCTGCTACTGACCTCAAGAGCCAAGGCGTAATGACGTATGAGCACCTCTGGACGCTATTTCAACCCGGCTCGTTAGTCTTCAGCAAGCAGCAAAGCCAGGACAGAATCTTCCGCCTCCACGGCTCGAGGTACGGTCAAGACCGCAACGGCAACCCGGTCTACTGGCTGACCTGCCAATACGTCGACTATGATGGCACACGCTGGGGCACGAACAAGCTCAACGTCTGCATCCCTGCATACGAGGGCACCAGACCGATCACCAGCCTCCAGACCCAACCGCTCGACTTCCACGGCGACAAGACGGCGCTCATCGAGCGGCTGATCGAGCGCGGTGGCAAAGTGGAAACGCTCGCCGGCTCCCACTATCGCGCGTACAACGGCGTGGGCTGGCGCATGGGCAACATGAACGTCAAGGAGAAGTACACCGTCAAGGGCCGCGTGGTCATCGACACGTACGGCTGGAACCGCTTCAATCCCAACATGTCCGTCTACGTCACCGCGCTACACGTCAAAGACGTACCTGCCGCTGCCGGCACTGGAGGCGGAGCACTGGCGGTAGGCGAGTACGGAGGGGAGGATGAGTACGACGACGGCTTTGATAGCGATGATGGTGGAATGCCGGTCGATGGTTTCTTCGCCGATGAGGAGGACGAGGACAACAAGCGAGTGACACTCAGCGATGAGCAGAAGATGATCTGCACGCCGCTCGTGCGTGGCTATGCGCTGAAGGAGAAGCTGTGGCTGAATTTTTTCGTCAACGCTGTGCAAGATATCGATTTCAGCAGCCGGGCATTCGACAGTCTGGTGCTGCCACGGAACCAGAAGGAGCTGATCTTGGGCTTCACCGCAACGCAGCAGAGCTATCGCAGCCAGTTTGACGATGTAATCGAGGGTAAAGGCCGCGGTATCATCTTGCTCTTGTGCGGGCCGCCGGGTGTGGGCAAGACGCTCACGGCAGAGTCGGTTGCGGAGGAGATGAAGGTGCCGCTGTACATGATGTCCGCTGGCGACTTGGGGCTGGATCCGCGGCATGTCGAAGCCAAGCTGCAGGGCATTCTCGACATGTGCACCCGCTGGAACGCCATCCTGCTGCTCGACGAGGCGGATGTGTTCCTGGAGGAGCGCAGTCTCCACGAGCTGGAGCGCAACAAGTTGGTCTCGATTTTCCTCCGTGTGCTAGAGTACTACGAGGGTATCATGGTAAGCCCTCCCACCAACATCACTTTTCCCGATCCTACCCGAGTGGACCCTCAGCTAACCCCATGACTTAGTTCCTCACCACCAACCGCGTCCAAACCTTCGACGCCGCCTTCCAAAGCCGCATCCACATCAGCCTCAACTACCAAGAACTCGACACCAAATCCCGCAAAACGGTGTGGAAGAACTTCCTCACCCAACACGACCTCGCCCAAATCTCCGCCCGCGACCGCCCGCCCAAAGCCCTCTTCTCCGCCGCCAAAACCAAGCCCATCACAAACGGCCACCACAACCCCGCCTCCCCAGATGCAGCAGAAGTGGCAACAGCAGACAAAGAGAAATCTGAAGCCGAAGCGCTCCACCATAAGCGCACCCTGCCGCACGAGATCACCGAGAGAGATCTGAGTAGACTCTGCGACATGAGCATGAACGGCCGGCAGATCAAGAATATCCTCAAAACGGCGCAGTTGCTCGCAAGCAAGCGCGGGGAAGGGTTGAGTTATGAGCATGTCAAGACTGTTATGGAGGTCACGCAGCATCTGCATAATTCAAATCAGGAGAACGAGAGGACTAAGTCTAGTCTGTTCAACTAGGTTGGGTGGGGGTTGGGTTAGGTGAGTCCTGGGTTCGGGTTATGAAGGCGCGGAAGCGCTACAGTGGGGTGGGGATGATGGCGCGGTGTGGGTTAGCGTGAGGGGTGCATAGCGTATTTGTTTCGATTACGGAGCGCCTGCGGAAGCGTCCTGGGGCGTCGTACGGTTGCATAGCCGGATGTCCTGTGTCACGAAGAGCAATGGGCCATCGCTGTTGAATATACTGGTAGAGCACGAATTGTAACGATCATGACCCGTTATCTTTGCATTTGCCACCCCTCAGTCATGAGAGCTTAGACATCACGGCGTCCAGCCCAGCCGCCGTTGCGAAGACTTCAAGACTGAGTCTCAGCGATCCATCCAGTCCTTTGCGCGAGTGAGGCCGTGGCGCTGTCCTCGCATTTGCCCTCCTGTTGACAGGGTCGAGTGAGGTACCCTGTCCTGGCCTCGGTGGATATGCACGAGAGGAGCCGACGAAAGAAGCTGAGCATATGATCGAGTAGAACGTACCCGCCGGAACACCTACGCTAAGCGCTACAGACACCGACTCTCTACCCATACCAAAACAGCGATCCCTCCAAGTTCCCGAACCGGAAACAGCCTACCCCATCACTAATGTCCCATACGAAACCAGCCATGTCACCCCTCATACTCACTCACCTCACCTCAACTCCCCCCGGCCCCCCACGTTCCTCTCCCCCTCCCTCCTCCTCCTCTCCCTCTCCCCCCTCCCCTTCTTCAAATCCTCATCCACCTCCCCCATAACCCGCGCCATGACCCCGGCCGACGGCAACCGATCCATGACCACCCACGGCGCCGCCCTCACATACCTCAACTCCCACTCAAGCCGCTTGACCATGTACTCCAGATCCGCCTCCACACAGTCGTTCTTATGATCCCGCTGGAATTTTGGGAACAACATCCCGTCTCCGTGCGCGCGACCGGTGAAAGCCTGCGGTCGGGGCACCAAATCCAGGGGTATGCGATCGGGGAGGTTAGCGCCGTTGTCGGTCGCGAGCGCGGTTTCGTGGCACCAGGCGCGGGCGACGTTGCGGGCTGTGTAGCCACCTCCCCCCAAAATGAGTAAGGGAAGACCCTGTTTCTTGACGAACGAGACACATTCGCCGTGCTGCTTGATATTGATATTGAATTGGCCTAGGCGGTCGCCACCGAGGGAGTCGGCGCCGCATTGGAGGACGATGGCTTTGGGTTTGTAAGCGTCGATGGCGCGGGAGGTGATGGACTCGAACAGGTATTTATATTGGCGGTCGTCGATACCGGAGGGGATGGGGACGTTGAGGGCAAAGTGCTCCCCGATAGTGCCCTTGAGACCTGTGTCGGCGAGATCGCCGGTGCCGGGGAAGAATTTGTGGCCGGTTTCGTCGTACGGGCCGTAACGGTGGTAGCTGAGGGTCATGACGCGGGGTTGGCGCTGGAAGGCTTCTTCCACGCCGTCGCCGTGGTGGACGTCGATGTCGATGTAGAGGACGCGGGGGAAGAGGTGGAGGAGGTCTAGGATGGCGAGGACGATGTCGTTGATATAGCAGAAGCCCGAGGCTTCGGATTTGTGGGCGTGGTGCAGGCCGCCGGACCAGTTGATGGCGATGTCGGATTGGCCGGTGAGGAGCTGGTTGGTGGCGGCTAGCGTTGCCCCAGTATACAGGAACAAGTATTCCGACATACCGTCGAAGACCGGGCAGTCTGCACCCGGAGAGGTGCTGAGGTTGAAAGGGCCGAGGTCGACCGTGTCGCCTTCGTGTTTGTGGGGAATGAAGCGTTGGTAGCGGGATTCCTTGCTGAGCGTCTCGAAAGTCTGCGGCGAGACTTCCTTCAAAAAGTCCACATAATCGGGGTCATGAAATGCGCGGACTTGTTCTTTGCTGGCGGGCATCGCCACGTAGGTGTCCATGGCATACTGCAAACCGTAGCCGAGTACGAGATGCTTAGTAAGTGTTAAGCGCCAAGGCTTCATGGGATGGGTCTTGCCAAAGTGCATGTCCTCGACACCGCTATTGTAATGGAAGGAGACGGTGTGTCCTTTAGGGCGGGTGATGCCGTTAGACTCGACGGCGTGCATTATCTTGCGGTTGAGCTCCTGGTCGCGCCATAGGCGCTCGTCGTCCTCGGTGAAGGGCGGAGTCACGGGGGTCTGGACAGGTCGGCCCAATGGTTGCGCATGGCCGTTAGCCTGTGTGGGAGACTGAGGGCCGGAGTGGGGAGAGATATTGGCCTGATTCGGGGTCCACTGGGTGACTATGCCATTATGAATGTCGGCTCGGGGGTTATGGTTGTCCGTCATGGCCGGCGCATACTGCTGAGCTGAATTGGTGCGTCTTCAGTGGCCGAGTATTCAATCCATACACTCCGTGCGCGGATGAGCTGGCGTCGAGTTCAGTATGCTGTGGCAAACTGGGCGGCTCGTACATATAGTTGCTCGGTGATGTCGCCGTGGAGTGTATGGTGGATGCGACTGGACTTGCAGATCGCGAAGCTTGGCATCGAGATAGAGTTGAGGCTCAGCGGGTGATCGACGCGGGGAACGTGAGTCAGCGGCAGGCGAAGATCCGAGCCGGCAAGCAAACTCTCGCATGTGACAGCCAACAACACTACACTAACAACAGTCCCTCAACACACACGACAGCCATCACTTCCATCTCCTCAGCACCCAGTCCTCATCCGCGCGAGCAACGGCTCACCTACCGCCGATGAGATAGCCGTCATCTCGGCGCGATGAGCATCCCTGAAGATGCCGCGTCGGTCCTCGAGCAGTTCGTACACGATGGTAAGTGCCCGTGGTGTATAGCAGGTGAATTTTACGTGACTGATCCTCCACATCACAGTCGCCAACACGCCCGCTGAAATCACCCATCTACTGGAGGAAATCCAAAACAAAGACCTCCAGATCAGCGCTTTCAAAGAGGAGATCAGCAAGCGGGACGCCCAGCTCCAGAAATGGGTGCGCGTGAACGGTGGCCACGTGCCGCATGGGAAGGAAGAGGCGTTTGCTAAGACGATCAACGACTGTTACGATCAGTGTGAGGTGCTGCAGGCGGAAAAGGTGGGATTGAGCGAGAAGGCGTTGGTGGTGCTAGAGCGGCAGATCAAGCGGCTGGATGTTGGCCTCAGGCGGTTGAGTACGAGGGAGGAATTCCCGGCGGATTGGAATGGGCCGAGTCTGCTATCGGGCAGTGCGACGGGTGTGAGCACACCAGTCGCAGGTGGTGGAGGGGTCCCGCCGCAACTACAGCCCGTGTCGGGTAATATCGGCGTAACAGCTGGTGCGCCCAACATCGCCAATGCGGCGCAGATCCGCATGGCGCAGACCGCGGCGGCTGGACGCGGAGGCCAGCAGACTCCAGCAGCCACCCTCGCACGATCGCAACGAGAAGGTAGCACGGATGCGAACAAGCGCCGTCGCCTCAACCCCGCAATCGGCAATCTTCCGGCAGGTTCCAGCAATCTTCGACAATCCTCCCTTGGTCCTGGCACGCCCAAAGCCGGTACGCCAGTCCCGGGGGGTATCGCAGGAGCAGCAGCGGCCGCGGCCTCTTCCCGTGCCGGTTCCGCGCAACCCTCGCGCCCCACAGCCAACCAGAAGAAAGCCGGTCTCACCAGCGCACCAGGACAACCGCCGCAAAACAAAAGACTAGCCCCTCACCATGCCGGCGCCAACCCCTCGCGAAAACGCTCCAGACTAACCACCCACAAAAAGGGCGACCGTCGCCGCCAGCTCACTCGAAGTGACCGTGACCGCGCAACACCAAGCAGCAACGCCTCGGAAGCTTCAGACGCTGAGTCAGACTCCGGTGCCTCGCCCACGCCCTCCTCTCTACCTCGCTCACAAGCAGATGGCACGGCCGAGAGCACTACACTAGCCACCACCACTCCCGCAAACCCAGCTACCGGAGCTGGCACCAGCACAGGCCCGCACAAACGCTCCCACCACGGCCACTCCAGCGCAGGAGGTAGCCGCCGCCAACTCCAACACCAGCCTTCCGAAGAAGAGGAAGAGGGCGCTGGAGGCGGCGGCGGCGACGAAGACGACGACGACGAGCTTTACTGTTATTGCCAGAAAGTGAGTTACGGCGATATGGTCGGGTGCGACAATGCGGACTGTCGGTTCCAGTGGTTCCATTGGCAGTGTGTGGGGATCAAGAGTGAGCCGGAGGGGGAGTGGTTGTGTCCGACTTGCTCGGCGGCTGCGAGGGGGGAGGTGTGGAAGGGAAATGGGTTGGGCCGGTGACGGGGAAGCCAGTAAGTGGGCAGCATCATGGCGTGCTGGCGCTGGAGACGGAAGCGTGTAGAGACTTTAGGCGGAAAGCTAGATGTTGTGCGCGAACAGACACAGTCGGTGTCTTCACATAGTGGGCAGCAGATCAACTTCGTAAGGAATGATATGCGCCGAATGGCCAGTCAATTGCGCCAAAATGGTGTCGCTTCATTCATCCGCAATCAAGCGGTCCTCACTAGTGGCTGCAGTCGCCAACTCAGCTCGGGCTTCCTCCACCAGCACCGACTCCCGTTCGTCGTAGATTCGCTATTAGACCATTAGCCAGCACTCCCACAAATCCTCGCTCAACTCTCGGGACCAATCACAACTAACATCAATAGCCGGCTGCGCCGTCAAAAGCGCCGTCATCAACACACTCTCCATCCGCCAACTGCCCCGAAACCTCTCCGGCCGCAAATCCTCCCGCCGCCAGCGCATGAACCCCCGCGAAGGAAAATTGGCATCGAGATGCAGCTGCATCAGCCTCGGGTGCCGCTCGAGCATGGCGAGGCTTTGCACCACGGTGCTGCGGTAGAAGCCTATGGCGCCGAAGACGAAGCCCGCGCAGGAGCAGAGGAGGAAGGGGAGCGCGCCCGTGCCGAGGAGGGTGGCGATGAGGCCGGCGCCGGCTAGGCCGAGGCAGGCGGAGGATAAGGTGCCGGAGACGAGGACACGGACCATCTGCATGTGTGGTGCTTAGCTTGGGGGCTCCGGGGGGTTTTGTAGGAGAGATGGAGAGGAGGCGGGTTCCGTGGATGGGGGGTTGTTCGTTTCATGGCTGCTTCGGGGCGGGATGGAGACTCACGAAGTAGCTGGCGCCGAGAGGGCTACCACCCCCTCCGATACGGAGTAAGTCTTGGCCGACACCCATGACCGAGAATCCGCTGGATTCTTGGCGGCTGCGTAGAGCCATTGTGGCCAGACTTAGCAGAGGTGTCGGTTGAGATGCATGAACGTCGCGCGGGGACCTAGTTGATGGTCACAACTGTCGTGCTACTTCGGGGCTTAATCAGTCGGCAACTCGCGTTGACCTTCCGTCCTTCCGTCAAGTACTGAGGAGCAGGTGAGGTCAAGGTGGTGGCGCAACCTGCGATGCACGGACCCATTGTCGCGGAGCTTGATTTGATGAATGTCACGTGCACATTTTTTTCCATCTTGTCCTTCTGTTGCGAACATCACATCGTCTCTGCGGCAACTTCTCCGGTCTCGTGAACATCATGTATACCTTATGCTTGCTTGAATACCCAACTGCCAAAGCCGAGATTGAGCGACCATCGTCAGCGTCCTTCGCGAATTCGATTTCGCCTCGCCTGATCAACTTCATGCTGTTCGCCTACCCTCGTACACGTCGACGCCTCTTCATCACACACCGTACTGGCGTGCTGGAACCACGAATGGTGGCTGATCATACTTCAATGCATCCACAAGACTGCATAGCTTGTGTATAGAGAGTACAAGGGGGAGTCCACTGACGATGGCCACGCTGTCTTCTCTCGCCATCTCCTTGTCGCCTTCCGAGTGTCTTCCTCTCTGATCTTGTCTTGACCCCTCTTGGAAGATCAAGCATTGAGGTGACGGTGGTGCCAGCATCTGACTACCATTCTCGGAAATGAACCTACCAGGAATCACTTCTCCCTTATTACCACATCCCTTCCATGCTCTCGTGCAACCACAAATGAGTCCTATCACCCTTTTTTAAGCAGGACATCATTACCTTCTCTAGATCTGTTGGCCTCTCCGATACTCAGCTTTCACCGTACGCTCTCGTACTACCACAACACGCGTCGTTCACACTCACACTCTGCCGGAGACGACGTCAAGATGAAAGCGAATCGATCAAAACGTAGTTGATTCAATACGAACGGGGCTGATCCATCACCTTCTTGGCAATATAATTCAAGCACATCTCCCGACTGACCGGCGCCAACCTCGGAATAATCACCTCCCGCAAAAGCCGCTCCACATGATATTCCTTCGCATACCCCATCCCGCCCATCGAACAGACAGCCGTCTCGCAAGCCGTGAAAGCATTCTCGCCAGCCAAGTACTTCACAGCGTTAGCATACTCGCCCGTCGCGAACCCCTCATCCCACATCTTAGCCGCTTGCATGATCATCAGTCTCGTGCTCTCGAGCTGACACCACGCCTTCGCGAGCGGATGAGCGACGGCTTGGTTCTTGCCAATGGGACGACCGAAAACGATCCTCTCTCGCGCGTAGTTGCTCGCGTGCCTCAGAGCTGCGTAGCCGATGCCGACGGCTTCGCCAGAGAGTAGGATGCGCTCGGCGTTCATGCCGTGCATGATCATTTTGAATCCGTCGCCTTCGTTGCCGATGCGGTCTCGGACGGGGACGCGCCAGCCGTCGAAATAGAGGGAGTTGGTGTCGACGGCTGCTCTGCCCATCTTTTTGATTTCGGTTACTGAGACTTGCGAGCGGTCGAGATCGGTGTAGAATAATGTGAGACCTTCGGTGGGTTTCTTGACTTCTTCCAGGGGCGTTGTTCGGACCAGGATGAGGATCTTCTCCGCGACTTGGGCCGTTGACGTCCAGATCTTGCTGCCTTTCAGGCTGTAGTGATCACCGTCCCTGGTAGCCAGGCTCTGGAGTTTGAGTGTATCGAGGCCGGTGTTAGGCTCAGTTACCGCGAAGCAAGCCCGTTCTTTACCTTCGATCAAGGGCGTAAGGAATCGTTTCCTCTGCTCCCCGTTGCCGTACTTCACCACCGGCGCGAGCCCGAAGATGTTCATATGCACACAGCTGCTCGCAGTATAGCCGCCACCGCTTTCGGCAATCGTTTGCATCATCACTGTTGCTTCAGCCAGACCGAGTTCGCTGCCTCCGTACTCAGATGGCATCATAATCCCTAACCATCCATCCTTGGCGACGGCTGTTTGGAACTCGCTTGGCCAGCGCGCGGCATTGTCGATATCTAGCCAATACTTGTCTGAGAAGCGTGAGCAGATCTTGGCAATTGAAGATCGAACGGTAGATTGTGAATCGTTGTAGTCGGCGTATGCCGGTAGATATTCGGTTGCTTTGGCAACGAACGTGCGTCTCGAAGGCGTTGACAGGCGCGACCAAGTTCTCCGGTACAGTGCAAAACGTATACGACTGCTCGCGAAAGGTGCGAAAGCTTGACACGATGCCATGACGGGGAGAAAGCTGCCTAGTTGCTGTGTCTGGACGATACAGAACATATCGATGCAACGAGTGGACGAAGCAATCAACCCCGCTTCCTCGCCTCGGCTCGATCATCCCGACGTCGTATTTGTGAGGTTTTTGATCTGCGTCAACACCTGCTGATATAGAGCCCGTGACGGTAGGACGACATCTGTGATCGGACATTTGCCGTCGAAAAGCTTTCCAATCGTTTCGTCGTCGGGACGGAACTCCCCGGCCTCCGCTTCCAACTTGGCTGCTGATCGCCGATTGAGGTAGAGGGGTCCAGGAAGGGAGCATAATCGATTGAAAGACCATTCGACGTTGAACGCGAGGGGTTGCCAGGCTAAGCCGTGGGCGGTCTGATCCATCAGGCCAAATTGGGACGCCTCACTGCAAGCCGCACACTCGGAACGACAGCTGTAGAGGAGGAGGAAAGCGTGGCAAGCCTCATGCAACAAGACGCTGAGGATGCCTGGACGGGGTCGACCATCCGGAGACCTGAGGTTGAAATGCTCGGGATTGAGCTTGATGGTGCAGTCGTTAGTATCCGGATCAAAATCCGTCATACCGGATACGGCTCTCTCCTCGGTGTCATACATGGTGAGCTCACGAGACCATCTTACCGGCACGTCGTTGATGAGGCGAGAGAAGAAGACCTCGCTGGTGTACCGTAGTCCCGCTTGGAGGAAGTCATTGTCGCTGAGAAGACTGCGATCTCCTTGCCCTATCTTCCGCGCGAAGACGCGACTCCATTGCCGCAACAGAGCCAACTCCACCCACTGTTCCATTGGCCAGAGGGCCTCTGGCATTTCGAATCGATGAGTCGCCGCTGCGATCAGTGCCATAGGCGGGCGGTGCTGGTGACTTGCCATGGTCGTGTGGTTGTTTTGTGTGTTGTGTGTGTTATGTGGGTTGGGTGTTGTAATGTGATACATAGCAAAGGTCCAACTTACAAACTTGCAGCATATGAGAAGCCATCACCCTCACTGTGAGGTTGATATTGCACAACGTAAACAAGGCGACAGACATCATGCAACGCTGACAGTGATATCCACCTACCTACGCCAGGATCACATTTTTCCTACGTCGACTACGGCAACCTACAGCAAACCGAGCCAGGGCAGCTTGATATGTGTATACTCTTCCTGATGTATGGGATCGTTGGACAACTGAGTGCCATTGAGAGATCGTTCGGGGACGAGTTGGGAGGGCTGATTGGGTTGGGCGACATCTTCCTCCGTTCCGTTGCGGCTCGTGAATCGTTCCATCAGTACACAAGACTGCAGCACAACATTACTCTCGCGCGTATCATCGGATTGCACGCAGTATGTGTGTTGAGGCATGTGCCCAAAGACGAAGGAGACGGAGTAGACAGACAGAAGACTTCTCGGAAGTCCCCGGACAAATCCCTCCACGCGTTCCAGAACGATCAGCTCCATCAGCCTTCAGCATTTACAGGTTCTCTGCGACGACTACTAAGACCAAGCTTGCTAGTAGCAGTAATTTATGGGAATGCGAACGCCACCTGAAGTCCGACAGTGGCTATCATACACCCAGTACAACAAGATGAGAGCGAGGGCGACCTCGGCGACGGCGACGACCACCCCGCTCAGCCATCGCTACCTTGGGCCAGGTAGGTCGCTTCTCTTCCTCTCAGGTCTCTACGAACTCTCGTCACAGGCAAGACCACGGGTAAGGTATGCAAGTAGCGGGCCCGTGAACGTTCTTTGGAAGATATGACGAAGCTACCCTGTCTCCTTCGGCAATGTGTGCTGCTCTGCAAGACCAGGCACTCAACACACAAGCCCGGAATCCATTGGATAAGACACGAGTCAAGCCAAGCAACGCCAGAGTCGACAAATGGACCGCTCAAAGGAGTCCGCGTACTGGATTTCGGTCGTATCCTCGCCGGCCCCTTCTGCTCCCAAATCCTGGCCGATTACGGAGCAGACGTGATCAAAGTCGAGCAGCCGCATCAAGGCGACGAAACGCGATCCTGGCACGCCAAAGGCGAAGCTTCAGCGTGGAAACCCGGCACGGGACCGATCAGCTTCTACTTCGCCTCTGTGAACCGAAACAAACGAAGTCTGACACTGGACTTGAAGAAGCCGGAAGCACTCGATGTGGTAAGAAACCTAGTCAAGAACACCGATGTGGTGATCGAGAACTTCGTGCCGGGTGGCGCGGACAAGCTAGGAGTCGGGTACGCCGCACTATCGAAGATCAACCCGAGACTAATCTACGCCTCCATCTCTGGCTACGGCTCGAGCGGACCATACGCGAAGAGAGCCGGCTACGACGCCATTGCGGCCGCGGAGGGCGGACTGATGCACATCACTGGGCACCCAGAAGGCGGACCCGTACGTCCAGGTTTGGGTATGACTGACATGAGCACGGGGTTGTACACGCACGGCGCGATACTCGCCGCACTTTACCACCGCGAAAAGACGGGGCGCGGACAGCACATCTCTGCATCGTTATTTGAGACGCAGATCAGCTTGCTCATTAACATCGGCGCCAATTGGCTGAACATGGGCGTGGACGGAAAGCGCTATGGCGCAGCACATCCTAGCATTGTTCCTTACAACACCTGGAGGTGTCAAGACGGAGTCTGGCTGGCGGTGGCAGCGAATAACGACCGCCAATTTCGCACGCTGTGCAGACTCATCGACCGTTTGGATCTTCCGGAAGACCCTCGTTTCACAAACAACGCTCAACGCGTCGAACATCGGCCTCTTATGGACGAGATCTTCGACTCGGTCTTCGCATCGAAATCGTCGGAGGAATGGTTGAAAGTCATGGACGGTTCGGGTCTGGCTCACGGGCCGGTCAACAGTATCCAGAAAGCTTTCGAGCATCCGCAAGCGCAAGCGAGGGATATGATACAGCCAGTGGAGTGGGACGCTGTGGCGAGTGGGGAATGGAAGGGTATCGGCCCAGCGGTGAAATTCAGTGAGACGAAGGCGACGATCAGAGAGCGGCCACCGAGGCTGGGGGAGCATACTGAGAGTGTGCTGGCGGAGGCTGGGTACAATGATGAGAATATTGATAGATTGCGACAGAGCGGCGCCATCTAAAACGTTCCTCTGGGCTGTCAAGCTAGCAAACTCTGAATAGAGGCGCGTTGCCTGCCCCAGCGGTGGGAAAGAGCCGCCACCATGGCGTTCGTCCCTTCTTGGCTTGCTTCAAGCTTCTGTGCACTTACGGCCGGTCTCTTCATTACGACGTTGACGTGCTTGTGGCAGCGTTGATGCACTGTCGTGACCTTGACTTGGGTCATCACGCACAAGTGAGCCGCATCCAATCCATCCATCCGAAGCTCGGAGCCCGCGCTATGTCGGTGCTTATGCTGAGCGAGCGAGGCGTGAGGTCGTGGGAGCCTTGTTCGAACGAGCCACACTATTTCGATCAATCACTTCGCCTCCTCTGTCAATGCCTTGAAGCCAGCGAGCAAATCATCCCTCAGATCTTCCCAAGCTTCCACCCCGACGCTAACCCGACACAGCTCAGGCTCGACCGTATTGTCACTCATTCTCCGCCACTCAATGAGACTCTCCACGCCGCCCAGGCTCGTCGCGTGATGGAATAGCTGCAGCTTACTCGGGAACCGTCGGGCCTGTGCCGCGGTCTTGAACGAGATACTGAACACCGGACCAAAACCATTCGGCATCTGCTTCTTCAACCACGCCGCGTCGTCACGCTGCAGCGACGCATGCTCGATCTTCGCCACCACACCTTTCACAACTTTACCGTCCTCCGAAGCGTCCACCCCAGTCATGCAATCATCAATGAACGCCACGATCTTATCCGCATTCTGACTCTGCCGCATAACCCTCAGTTCAAACGTCCTTAGACTCCTGACCCCCAGCCAACCCTCCAAACTCCCCATCACAGCGCCCAAATGCAGCCGCTCGCCAAACATAGTCCAGTAGTCCTTCTCCCAGCCCTCCCTGTTCTTCCCAATGGCAATAACACCGCACAGCATATCCGAGTGGCCCCCAAAATACTTCGTCCCGCTGTGCATCACATAATCCGCGCCCCACTTAAATGGGTCCTGCAGCGGCGGCGGAGCAAACGTAGCGTCGATCGTCAACACCGCTCCCCGCTTGTGCGCGAGCTCGGCGTAGTGCCGGATATTGAACGCCCTGCCTGTGGGGTTCACGGGAGTCTCCAGGTGCACTACGTCGCCTATTCCCAGCTTCCAGCCCTCGCCCTCGTTATCCCAGCTCTTCTCATCGAATAGATCGACGATCTTGCAGTTTGTGAGTTTCTGGTAGATAGCCAGGACGCCGTGGCAGCCGTGGTAGCCTGCTCCTATCGCCACGACTTTGGGGTGGAGGTAGACGAGCAGGGCGTGAAAGGCTGCGAGGCCGGAGGAGTATGTTAGACACGGGGCGCCGATGAGGGAGGTGAGGAGGAGTTCGAGGCGGGAGCTGTTGGGTGCCGTGAGGCGGGAGTAAATGTGTGCGTCGCCGGGGACTTTGGAGCCGGGCTCGCGGTTGGGGATGTCGAGGTCGTCGACGGGGTTGAGTTGGTCGGGGTCTGAGGGGTAGCGGAAGGTGGTGGCGACGTGGAGGGCGGGCGCGACGTCGGAGTAGTCGTGGATTGGGTCGTCGGCGTGCACTCCTAGGGTTGCCAGGGAATATGTTGGTGGTTGTGGCGGATCGGGGATTTCAAGTTGCGCGGTGTTCGGGTTGCCATTGACGGCGCCATTTGTGTGCGCCATCCTCGTGGGAGCGCTGATGCTACGACAAGGCGGTAGTACAGTCAACGGCGAGGACAGTACCAATACCCTTATGCAGTTTCCTACATGAGCTCTTGTCGTTGTTGAGTCAGACGAAAAGTCCAGAAATTCACATGCTCAGGCACCCCGCACTGCGGTGCCTTCCTATTCGGATTAGCCTGTCTTCATCGATGCACGCCCTACGCCCTGCGCCCTGCGCCCTACGCTCTGCCTATCTCGCCGTCAGCGCAGGATCAAGGGTGAGAACAGGCTTGTGTCGCGAGGGTATGACCCGGAAGCGAACAACATCACAGCAAGCGACCTTCTGGAAGCACTGCACATGGCTACAAGTATGGTGCGATCGAGAAGACACTTCACGGAGCAGGAAGGGTTTCCGTGCCGTAGCTGGAGGACGCACTTCTCGTGATCTCCGATGACCGAGCCACCGCGGACTAACTAATGTGATCAATGTCAAACGCTAATTAGAAAAATCGGGTATCTGCAAGAACTCCAAGGACACAACAGCATCGCTCATATCCTTCGCTTGAGCGTAAGCCCCCGTCCCATCGTCGTCGCCGCAGGCAAAGCTTGTGAGAATCGATCCCGAGCTGCAAAAGTCAAAGTCAGCCCAGTAACGCAGACAGCAGGAACAAGAGGGGACGTTGCGCCAACTCACCTTCTTCAGTATCAAACCCCACAGTAATATCATCATGCTCCTCCGCATACTCCAACCCCTCCAAATTCACAAACCTCCTCCTCACCCTCTCCCCCCCATCCACCTCCCCACTCTTCTCCCTCTCCGTCATCCGCGGCGGCAACCTAAACTTCGCATCCACAAACTTAACCCCCCACTTCCTCCCCTTCCCATCCCCCTTCACGCCCTCGAAAGTATCCGTAGATTTGACTTGAAAACACAACGCGTCCGCGAGGGCAAAGTCCTCCATAAACGCCAGGACCTGCGTGATATTACCTTGTTGCACGATCTGCAGCCGGACGTTGGAGGCTTGTTTCTTCTGGTAAATGGGCATCATGTTCATGCGGTGGGAGATGCCGAAGGTGCTGGCCGCGCCGTCGTAGGTGACGGTGAAGCCTGTGATGGCGGCTTGGAAAGCGTGGAGGTCGGTTGGGGTGGAGAAGGTTAGGGTGCGGATTGTGGGGTATTGTTGGGCAAGGCGGTAGAGCTCGCATGTGGCGTCGATGACGGGCTGTGGGCACTGGCGGGTGTCGATGGATATTCCTAGGTCGTCTTGCGGCTCGCGGAGGAAGTGGATGGTGGGTGTTGGGGTTGCGGCGCAGGGTAGACGGAAGAGCAGCTCGCCTTTGCCGAGGTTGAGGCGGTCAGTTATGCAGCCTGCTGCGTGTCTTGCGACGATGCGTAGGCTCTCGGACTGGACCGTGCTTGGTATGCGAGTGTTGGGGTCACTGGACTGGTATTTGGTCACACCAAGTTTCTGCCACTGCAACCCGTGCATGGCCGGGTGAGCACACGGCGAGAAGCCTTCAGACTGTGTGGCGTCCTGGATGTCGAAGCCCATGATGCCCATCTTGCCGACGATACCCTCATCTTGGCCGACGTCCAGTCCGTTCATCACATCGTACAGTGCCTGACGACGCGCAGAGTCCGGAAAGACGAGAAGAATTCTACATTGTGTGCCTTCGTCCCGGATCCGGACGACCATGGCGGTAGTACCGCCAGCTGCAGCATCCGTAATGAACTCGAAGAGCAGTGGCGAACTCTGACATAGCTCGTGACTCACACTGCTCAGCGACTTGTGCACCGGCTCAGTCGCAAGCAGCATTCGGAAACCCCGGTGCATCTTGCGTATGCCGCTGCCATCTCTATGCTCAACGTGCCGCTCGAAGAGCAAAGCCATGCAGCTCCTAAGCTTTTCTGCCGGGAATGCGTGAGGCCCAGATGAGTCCGCGTACTGCAGCTCAGCGAGACGCGCCTCATGTACCAGCATCTCGTTTGGTTCCGGTCGCAGACTCTGCTCAACCTTGCGGGAATGCTCGACCAGGTTCGACAACGAGCGAAAGTCGCGCTCCTGCATCCGGACGGTCAGATCGAAGCCACGGGGTAGATGGATGACCACGCTTTCGGATCCAGGTTTCCAAGAGACGTCGTGCCAGGTCAGACCTCGCTCGTCACCTCGTCGGGGACTGACACTGAGGCTGACAAGCTCGCTCTGGCTTGCAATGGCAATGCTTGGTTGGAAGCCGCGCTTGCTGCGTAGCATAGTGAGCATCGTCTTGAACACGACGCGATCCGTGTCGGCCTCGTCTGTAGTGAGAGAGACCTCGACTGCGAAGCGGCCATAACAAAAGACATCCCGGGTATCGCCAAGCGGCAGTGCGTCCAGAGGCGCCATACTTATACTTGACGTATCTGCCGTGGGAGAGCGACTTGCCGCGCCGCTAAGCACAGCAGTAGCATCTGAAGTGAAACGTGGGTACTCCAGCCAAACACTAGTGTCTTGCCCTTGTATAAGCGACTGGTGCGGAGGCATAAGCTGACTCTTCTGCATAGAAGCGCACAACGACTTGAGATGGCTTCGCACGAATGCGACAGCCTGCGGGAGTTGCTCGAGTGGGCTGGTTAGTGACCTCATACTCTGCGGACTTTCAAGCGCATCGTGAGACTCCAGCTGCTCGTACACAATCCACCACGCTTTCGCGATGTCGACGTGTGCTTGTGTGAGTAGCTCTCTCGGCGGACCGGGCGCCTTGCTCCGCTGCTGAAGCATGACTTCCAGCTCTGCTTTGCCGCGGACATACCACCACAAAGCCGCACGGAGCCATGCTTGTAGTGAGCACGCCTTTGCTGACCGCTCTCGCTCCGCCGTCAGCTGGAACACTCCCTTCATGTGCGAGACGCGACCGGCGAAGTCGGCTAATGCGAGCTCTGCAGTTTGGTCGCCTTGCATTGGCGGCTGCGGTGACGGTATTGGGCGATAAGCCGAGTACCCGGAGCCGGATGAGCCTGGTCGGCCGCCTTCTTCGTCCCTCAAGTTTACGGCGGGTGATCGAGGAGGTTGCGGGACTCTTGGTGCGGAGAAGTAGTCTGCCGGGCTCGGCCCTCTTGCGTAAGGAGACGGTGCAGATCTGTTGCCATCGGCAGGGTTTAGCAGCGTACCTCGAGGGCTTTGACTTGCTGGACCGAGACCGGGTGTGTAGAAAGGTGGAGACTGAAGTGAACCAGCGCTCGATGGCTCTGGCATCTGCGGTGAGATCTCTTCCCGCGAGCCGTCTCGCGACCGCGGGAACTTCGGAGAGCCCGGGAAGCGGTTCAGACTCCCACTCGAGTGGTTCGCTTGAGAGTAGAAAGTCCGCGGCTTCCCCGGCGCGTCCTGTGATACGAAGATACGCCGCGATCCATCCCGGGTATAACCTTGGGGTACGCTCATATTCTGTGATGGTGCTGCAGTCGGACGACTCGCAGGCATGATCTCTTCAGGTGGCTGTGTGGCGGGCATGTAGCTTGGTCTTCCATGGCCGGAGACCTCTCTTTGTAGATCTTGCGGCGGCAGCGGTGGCATAGTAGCCTGCTGAGCGGCGCGCATATAGCTAGGCGGCTCTACCGTCCTCTCACGCCTAGGACCGGGTCCCGGACCCGGCCGTGAGAACGACTTGGCAACAAACAGACTATCGGCCTGTGATGGCGACTGAGTTTGCACGTAGCTCGGCTGCTGTCCTGAGTCGTTCCGTGCCATCGGCTCGGCGCGTGGAGTCTGCCGAACTTCTGGTGCCGCCAGCTCACCCGAATGTCGCTTGATATACCTCGGATCTCCAAATGGCGAAGGCCCAGGCCCGCCAGGGGTCAACGCCATCTCCGGAGACGAAGACTGTTGTGTCTGGGCGGCTGGATCAGGAGCGATACTCGAGGTGGAAATGTTCGAGAGGGTATTGTAGAAGTGCGGCGACGGTAAGAAACCAGCTTCAGTGTCGCGCTTGAACTTCTCATGATCTTCTTTTCCCTCTTGCATGTACTGCGTACTGGCACGTCTCAACGCCTTGCCTTCCTTTGCCTGCATGTCTCTTTCCCGATTCTGTGCAGTCGGAGACATTGCGGATCCAGTAGGTGTCGACAGCTTCGCAGAAGCGTTAGTCGAGGCAGTCATCGGTGTCGGGGAGTCATATACGTCTTTCGAGCCGTTTTCATGAAACTGCGTATGGGGAGTCGTTGGCATCTGTGGCATCGGGGGTACTTCCTCTTCATCGCTTTGGAAGTCCGTCGGATTCTGTTCGCCACCACTGCTTTGCGAGCTGAAACCAGTCGGAGCCCTTCCAAGACTCGGCCTGTAGAACACCGGCTCTTCCACTGGCAACGGCGGCGACGCAAGCTTCCTCTGCAGCGGCAGCGAAACCTCATTGTGCGACGTCTGCGTCCTGCGCACAGGCGGAGGTCTGAATTGATCCTCGGAACCATTCGGCAGCCGTGCTTGTCTTGCCTGTGGCTCTGTGGCCTGCCCAACACCTGTGCCCACCACCCCGTCGCCCATATCTCCCGGTACTCTAGCCGACACCGACCGCCCGACCGCCACCCTCCTCCGCGAGATCTCGGCCACAGGCTCCATCGCCTCGTCCCCACCCTCCCCAATCATGTCCGGCGCTGTCCTCGCAAACCCCACCGCCAGCCCAGCCCTTCGTCTCGGCTTCCGATATCCCGACCATGGCAGCAGCGTGGGAGTGGTACCAGACTCACTCGCCTTCCGCACCTCATGCGCCGACGGCCAGCGCTGCGCAAGCGCAATATCGATCTTCGGCTTGCTCTTCTCCGTCGAGGGCTTCAGAAAGTCCACCACGTCCTCGTTCAGCTTGAAGGCGTTGACTTTGCCAGTGGTGGACGAGGGCGGGGCGTCCTGCTCCTTGAACACCTTGCCCCATTTGCTCTTGCTGAGGAAGCGCGAGCGACCACTTTGTTTGCCGTCGCCCGTCTCGGCCATGTTTGTGCACGAGAGAGCGGCTCGGATGGAGCTCGGTCGAATAGCGCGGTAAGGGTCTCGAGAGGGTCCCGCTTTCAATGGGTCGCGTGCTCACGTGTTTTGGATGGCTCTCTGCTGTTGTTACCCAAGTCCTCGCTTCCTACGCCTGGCCTGCACGCCTTTGTATTACACCTTATCACTCTCGGCGCGGCCACACCCTAATTGCGATACGAGGATCCAATATGCTCTTATTTATATTTGGCGCGGCTCAGCTCGGTCGTTCCTGGCTCTGGTAGCGCCGGGTGAATTACGCGGGAAGCGGAGCGCGTCCCTGACGGGAATCGTAAATAGCAAGGTGGGGCAGGATGGTGGGGGCTCCAGTTCTTGAGAGGTGAGAATAAAATGGGTGAGGTGTATAAGGTAGGTACATCTTGTGTACCCGTACAAAGTCACGGCGATGGAGGACGCGATGATGCTTTCGGCCTGGAGAGACGATGATGTATAAAGTAGCAACAGAAGAGTCGACGCAGTCAATGTAGCGAACATAACCACAACCAGCACGGCGTCCATGGTAATAAGGACTTTGTGATAGAAGACCGTCTTCGTGTGCTCTACTTTTGGGCCAGCATAAGAGCCGCTCGGCAGCATCAGACTGCTCTGTGCTAATTACGTGTCGCTACTGTGACATGCTTGAGCACCCCCTCTCCAAGCCATGCCGTCTTCTCCTCACCCTTCTTGTCACATCTAAGCCTCGCCACAGCCAACGATCGTTGGCGGGCCATCCCTGTTCTTGATCGCGCCACTGCTGGTACCGCAGGCCTCGATGCTCTTGACAATGCTGATGGACTTGAGATCGCCCGGCACGACCTGGCCGAAGACGACGTGGCGGCCGTCGAGCCAGGAGGTGACGACGGTGGTGACGAAGAACTGGGAGCCGTTGGTGTTGGGCCCGGCGTTGGCCATGGAGAGAAGGAAGGGCTTGTTGTGGGTGAGCTTGAAGTTCTCGTCCGCGAACTTCTCGCCGTAGATGGATTTTCCACCCGTGCCCTGTTGAGAAGCGTCGAGTCAGTGGGTTGGAGGAGCCTCAACGCAACGCCAGGATCATCATTCGACGACTTACGTTACCACGAGTGAAGTCTCCACCCTGAAGCATGAACTCCGGGATGACACGGTGGAACTTGCTGTTCTTGTAGCCGAAGCCGGGCTCACCAGTGCAGAGCTTCAGGAAGTTGTCGGCAGTCTTGGGGACGACATCGTCGAAGAGCTCGAAATTGATGCGACCAGACCGAGCTGTGATGATGGAGTCAGTTCAGCGAGTCACACCGATGATCGACGGACGCAACGTACCCTTCTCGCTCTTGTCCATGCTGGTGATCTTGCCGTTGGCATCACACTGAGCCTCGGGACCGGTCCAGGTGCAGTCGAAGTAGACCTTCTTGACCATGTTGGCGGTAGTGGCGTGGAAAGAGCGTGAGTTGTTGAATTGACGAAGTGATGAAGTGAAGGGGGTGGTCCGGCTGGTTTGTTTGGCGAGGTTGAATGTGGTTGATGAGAACATGTTGGAGGGGCTCAGAAAAACAGCTTGGAGGGAGGGAGGGGTAATCTGGACGGTTGGTGGGGCTTCCTGCATTCACACATCACCAACTGTGAGACCCCTTGCCTCAGGTCATGCTGCGCTGTCTGCTGTTGCGGCCGTGTAAACCCCGAGCACTTGGCGAGCCTCGAGTAAGGTAATGCAACCCTCTGAGCTCAACAACGAGCTACCGTGCCCATCGGCGGCGGACACGCCCCATCAGATGCCCCATCGCCATTGGGAGCTGGAGCGTTGATGGACGGGATCATGTGTTGCTGGGTGGCGACTTACGTTTGATTGATGGCTGATGGCAAAGGGGATATCTAGCGGGTCGTCAACGGGGAGCTCAAGGGAACTTCGCGCAGCCACGCGTTGCTACCACGGAGGCTCATACCTAGTGTTACAGTTGAACAGAACTTATGCGATCTTCCCGTGCGCCAGTCGTAATGTTGTAGAGTACAATGTTGATGGCAGAAAGACTCGACTCTGCTCTCTTCCGTCTGATCTTCAATCCCGAAACGGGAATGCGGCAGATCCCGCTGAAACCGAAAGCCACCCGCACGCTTTCCATTCATCAAAGACCCTCCCACTATTTATCGTTGGCACTCTTGACCGCACACTGCCCTTGCACGTAGACTGTCGACACTGTCGCCTCATCCGGAGATCTCGCTGCGATGGCCGCTGCCTGGGATCTGAATTCCATCAAGGAGCAGGTCGCCGGCCTAAGCCTATACGATGTACGCTCATATCCCTCTTCAGTGGCTGTATAGATCATGCTGATGTACTTCGTAGCTCAAAGCCGGCGTGAGGTGAGAGAGACCAAATTCTCCTCGCGCGACGTAGAGCTGACCTATCGTCTAGGAAGGTCCAAAATGCGGTGATGAAGTGAGTGAACTGTAGGACCGCCTCGCGGGACCCACGTACTGACCATAGCAGCTACACCGAGACCGAGAGTAAAGTCCGAGAAGCCACCAACAATGAGCCATGGGGTGCATCCTCGAGTCTCATGCAGGAGATTGCGAATGCCACCTTCAACTAGTACGGCCAACCCTCCCTGGCTTACGAGCCACACGCTGACGTCTATACCAGCCAGCAACTCAATGAGATCATGCCCATGATATACAAACGCTTCACTGAGAAGTCTGCGGAAGAATGGCGGCAAATTTACAAAGCTCTCCAGCTGATGGAGTTCCTCGTCAAGAATGGCTCGGAGCGGGTGATAGACGATGCGCGGTCGCACCTTAGCTTGCTGAAGATGCTGAGGCAGTTTCACTACATCGATCTGAATGGGAAGGATCAGGGCATGAATGTGCGCAACAGGAGTAAAGAGCTTACGGATCTGCTGAGCGATGTAGAGAAGATCAGGTCGGAGAGGAAGAAGGCAAGGGCGACGCGGAACAAGTACTCGGGCCACGAGGGCGGAGCAACTTTGGGACTGGGCGGTAGTAGTAGTGGTAGCAGGTATGGTGGGTTCGGGAGCGAGACGGGTGGGGCGTCCGAGTACTCTGGCGGTTACGGTGCGTCGACCAGAGGCGTGTATGGGGATGGTGGCGGTTTTGGCGGAGAAACACACGAAGACTACGATGAGAATGGGAGGAGAGGCGGCGCGGAACGGTTTGATGAGTACGACGAGGGTGATGATGTGAGTGCACAGACCACACCCGGCAGGCGGAAAGCAGACGCTGCTCCTGCTGCTCGGCGGACACCCAAGAAACAGCCACCGAAGCCTAAGGAGCCGGAAGTGGACCTGTTCGAGTTCGGCGATGATCCTCCAGAGCCTTCGCAAGCCGCCCCAGCGACCTCAAACATGTCATCTATCCTGACACCACCTCCCTCCAACCTTGCGGGTGCCGACGATGACGACTTTGACGACTTCCAATCAGCCGCGCCTGCCACTGCGACCTCCGCTGTGCCTAGCCTACCCAAACCGAATTACAGCTCCTTCACGATGCCCACGAACACGGCGAGTAGCATACCCAGTACACAATTCGCGCAGCCTTCACCTCAACCGGGCACGCAAAAGGCGAGCTACAACAATCTCTTCTCCACCACCTCGCCACCGCCAAGCGGAAGCGGCACGCCAGTAGCGAACTACTCAGCGTTCTCGCCACCACCTACACAAGCCCAGCCCAAGCCAGCCGGATATCAGCCTACGGGACCCAACTACTTCACCTCCGTCCCGATCCAGCCCAGTCAACAGCAGCAACCCGGCTTCATGGGGATGACGTCCACTGCAGCTAGCGTAGGCAGTACCGGCGGTATCGGGGCGAAGAAGCCTGCGGGAGGTGCCGGTGGGGGCGACGCTTTCGCGGGGCTGCTGGGTGGCGCGGTGAAGAAGAGCGGGACGCCGACGCAGAAGGGCCTGACGATCGCGGATATGGCGAAGCAGAAGACTCAGGCGGGGCTGTACGGGGCGAATGCTCCGGCCCCGACGAGTGGAGCTGGTGGTGCGGCCAAGATGGGTTCGGGGAGCAGTGGGATGGATGATCTTCTGGGTTGAGGTGGAAGACAGTGTGATGAAATAGCGATCCTCTTCTGATGTGCGAGAACGCTTGGGGCCACAATGCAGTACCCCTTGGATCTCTTCGTCGAACGTGGCGTCCCTGCCTTTGCGTACATGTAGTATCTCGTGCCTCACAAAATGCCCGCATGCTCGAGCCTACCTTACGCTCCACGCCTTCGTCTTCGCAAAATCTTGGCGCGGCTAGATCCGCTCCTGCCGCACACCCCGAAAAGCGGACGTCGAACTTCGAGACTTCACCACACCAATCACTGAAGCAAAGGCGACGAAGCCACACGATTCCACGAACACCATCACGCACACACCTTCATCATGTCTGGCAAGAGAGGGTATGCGCGCGCAATTTGGACACCTCGTGAGCAAGCGAAGAGTGCGCTGACAAGCAATGCAGAAGAGGTTCGACCTCCGGTAACAAGCTGAAGATGACGCTCGGTCTCCCAGTGTACGTCTCAGATCTCGCCGACAGCAGCAATCGCCAGCATCACATACCCGAGGCCTATTCAGGAGACTAACCCTACCGCAGCGGCGCCGTGATGAACTGCGCAGACAACACCGGCGCCCGCAACCTCTACATCATCTCCGTCAAAGGCATCGGCGCGCGCCTCAACCGTCTCCCCGCCGGAGGCGTGGGCGACATGGTGATGGCGACGGTGAAGAAGGGAAAGCCGGAGTTGAGGAAGAAAGTCATGCCCGCGGTGATTGTGCGGCAGAGTAAGCCGTGGAGGCGCGCGGACGGGGTGTTTTTGTATTTCGAGGATAATGCCGGGGTGGTACGTGTACACTTGGGAGGGGAAGGTGTAGTGTGACCAAGGGTGGAGGGCTGATTTGAGTGACAGATTGTAAATCCTAAGGGCGAGATGAAGGGGAGTGCTATTACCGGACCCGTGGGCAAGGAGGCGGCGGAGCTTTGGCCAGTGAGTCTCTTTTATTGCGTTCGCTGAAGTTGATAAGTGGCTGACCTGTTACAGCGTATTGCGTCCAACTCCGGTGTGGTGATGTGAGCAGCGACAGCAAGGACGAAGTCATGCATACTCTCCGGCTGTGTAGGCGTCTGTCTAGCTAGCTCAGCAATAGCGCAACGCTAAGCTGGCTCTTCTCCACAACATCAAGTCAATTCATGAAAGGAAGGTCTCTTCTAGGTCGGCGACGAGCAACAGCGTTTCAACATGGAGCATAGAGGGTAGAGTGCGGCGAGGTATTGACACCGAGACTCGTGCAGACGTCTCCAAGAGCAACACATTGGCGTGGGATTCACATGCGCAAGTGGATCCACCGCCGACACCTCCACTGGGTTTCACAGAGCAGAGCCGGGACCTCGGTGTCCAGTCCATCACAGTCACCACCACCCACGTCAAACAAGCTTTGGCACTCAGGCCCCTTCACCCTCCCTCGAACTTCCAAGCCTTTCAGCTCCACTGCCATCCCCACCACTCAAGCCTCGGATGACTACTTCCCTTTTCTTCTGCCTTTCCCAATCATTCGGAAGACTCCGCATGCCCAAAGAATCTCCTCGCATCCTCCATCAGCCTGCGCGGGCAAAAGATGCTCATCGGAGTCCTCTTCTCACCCTTCTCGCGCCACAAATCATACGTTTCGCCACCATGCCCCTTTTTCGTCTCCACGACGGGTACGTCACCCTTAAAGACGCGGAAACTGAAGGACTCGAGCTCGGCCAGGATTTCAGCGCCGTCTACAGAGTAGGTCTGGTGCGCGCAGCTGATCTCCACCCTTCGCGTGGAGGACGCTGGCACGTGGACCCAGTCATCCTCCTCGTCGCCACTACTCTCAGTCTCGTCCTTGCCCTCAGCGTGACCGTCGTCTACTATGGCCGCCGCCCGCGCGTTCTCGCTCCTCACGAACACGGCCAACTTCTGCATCGCGAATACCCATTCGATCAGATTCCCGTATCTGGGGAAGATGATGGGCATCTCGTCCTCGTCGCCTTCGCGGTAGAAGCTATCGCCTACGTAGAGGTGCATCTCGTCGTGGTCGTACCATGCGAGTTCATCGGGGGTGTGGCCGGGTGTTTGGATGATGGTGATGCCGAGGTCGATCTTCTTTGCAGACTTGGGAGGGGCTGGAGGGTAGTACGAGGGGGCGGTCTCGTTCAAGAAGGCGTCGAAGTCGAAATTGTCAAGTATTGTGGCGGTGTGCAAAGTGGCAGGGGGCTGGTGGCGTTGCAGCTGAGTGCCGAGTCTCTTCTGACTGAGATTCGAACTTGGAGGCGACTGCTGCATAGCTGCTTGACGTAGGCGCGTAGGCAGCACGGAAACGGGCGGCGATCCTTGCGTGGACATCGCCATTCCGAGGAATATGTTCGGCATCGCATCGGCGCATGGCAAATTGCGCCCACGGGCATCCCAATCATGCTCAAAAGGATACTGCAGCCGTTCGAACGCTTGCGCCCACTTCGTGACCTGATAGAACGGCGTGGGACGCCCGATATCCTCGAACTCGCCGTGGTCCTCAAGGTCCGATTCGATGAAGTCGCGGCCGGCTGCCGAGGCGATGATCTCTGTCGTGCCGCCACGGAGGAATTGCGGGACGCCCAGGATGTGGTCGTAGTGGCAGTGGGTGCATATGATGATGTACTTGAGCTTTCCGGATGGGTTGAGGGGTTGGTAGTTGTTGTCTGGGATGGGGCAGTGCTCGAGATGGGCGCGGAGGTGGATGTACTTGTCTATCTCGACATATCAGTACACAACGATACGCTCCGCAACTGCCCTTGGTTGGTTTTCTTTGCGCCTTATGCTTCACGGAGAGGACATGTGCGATTGGGATGAGGGCAGTTGGCGGTCGGAAGGGTTTTGCAATGACGTGAGAGATTACGCCTACCGTGCTTGTGCTCCTCACTCGGCGCATCAGACCCGGTATCACTCAACACGATCACCGGAGCCTTTGGGTGCAGCTTGGCATATATGAGAGGATGCTCTGCGAAGCTGTCATCCTCCCTAATCACGAACGTAGTAGCGTTGATGCGTCTTGTGGAGAACGAGGTTGAAGAGTCGTGAGGCTTGGCCATCTGGCTGATTATTGGTGCCATCGTTCGCTACGAAACGTCTACAAACGGGTGTGATGCTGAGGAGGCGGTGGACCACACGTACGAGCTCAATCGTGAGTGGAGACCAGCCCTGTGAGGTGGTGGACGTTGGGGGCGGCGGACTGAGCCGCAGAGCCTCACCCCGCAGAACCCAAACCTTCCGTCTCTTTTGAGAGTTTCTGTTTCTATCGATCCATTTCCACCTGCACGGACGATGCAAACTATTCCACCCGACTCAATTCACCACACCACACTCACAACTCGACCACCTGGCAACACCAATCCCACGTCACCCATACTGAACGGACATCGAACAAATGGCAGACGCACTGAAAGCGGAGGGCAATAAGCTCTTCGCAGCTAAAGATTTCCAAGGCGCTGCGTGAGTCGAGCCGTAGCTTCGTATATCCTCAGATGTCCTGACCAAGTTACAGTGAGAAATTCTCCGAGGCAATAGATGCCGAGCCTACCAATCACGTCCTCTACTCCAACCGATCTGGCGCATACGCCTCCCTCAAGCAATTCGACAAGGCCCTCGAGGACGCGAACAAGACCACCGAGATCAAGCCCGACTGGGCGAAAGGATGGGGCAGGAAGGGCGCAGCGTTGCACGGCACCGGCGACCTCGTGGCTTCCTTAGACGCGTATGAGGAGGCACTCAAGCTCGACCCGGCGAACGCACAAGCCAAGTCTGGCCTGGCCTCCGTCCAGAAAGCCATTGACGCCGAAGCAAGAGCAGATGGTATTACCGGTGACCCCAGCGGTGGATTGGGGAGCATGTTCAACGACCCGCAGCTGTACCAGAAGCTTGCCAAGAACCCGAAGACTGCCCCATACCTCGCCGACTCGGCTTTCATGAACAAGCTGGCGAATATGAGAAACAACCCGCAGGCGATGAGCACGGAGATGATGTCGGATCCTCGATTCTTGCAAGTTATGGGTGTGATGCTTGGTGTGGACATGAGCATGGCTGAGACGGATGATGCGGATGCGGCAGCGGCACGGGCTATGGGTGGAAAGGATGGCGACGATGAGGACATGCCCATGCCTGATGCAAGACCGGCTTCGAAGGTAGAGGAAGTAAAGGAAGAGCCAGAACCGGAAGACGAGGAAGCAGTCGCGGCGAAGAAGGCGAAGGAGGAGGCTGACAAAGAGAAGGCGGAAGGCACAACGCTTTACAAGAAACGCCAATTCGACGACGCAATATCGCACTACACCAAAGCCTGGGAACTGCACAAAGACATGACCTACCTCACCAATCGCTCCGCCGCGCAATTCGAGAAGGGCGACTACCAGGCATGTGTTGAAGACTGCAAGCAAGCCATAGAGTACGGGCGCGAGGTACTCGCCGACTTTAAGCTCATTGCCAAAGCCTTTGGCCGCATGGGTTCAGCTTACGAGAAGATGGGCGACATGGCGAACGCGGTGGAGTACTACCAACGCAGTCTCACCGAGCACCGCACACCGGACATCCTGAGCAAGCTGCGCGCGGCTGAGAAGGCGAAGATAAAGGCCGAAAAAGACGCATACCTTGACCCTCAAAAAGCAGAAGAGGCGCGTGAACTCGGAAGCCAAAAGTTCAAGGATGCAGACTGGCCCGCGGCGGTAGAAGCCTACTCGGAGATGATCAAGCGTGCCCCCGAGGATCCCCGCGGCTACAGCAACCGCGCCGCCTGTCTCATCAAACTCCTCACATTCCCTTCGGCAGTCACAGACTGCGACCTCGCCATCAAGCAAGACCCGTCGTTCATCCGGGCGTATCTGCGGAAAGCTCAGGCCCTATTCGCGATGAAGGAGTACAACAAGTGTATCGATGCGTGCGAGGAGGCGAGCGCGAAGGATACGGAGGGCAAGAACGCGCGGGAGATTCAGCAGCAGAGCGAGAAGGCTTTGCAGGCGCAGTTTGCGAGTCGGGAGGGCGAGACGGATGAGCAGGCGCAGGAGAGGATACAGAGGGATCCGGAGATTTTGCAGATTCTGCAGGTAAGCGAGGCCTCGCTCGAGATTCGTGGAGGTGTAGTGGCGAAGTTTGACTGACTCTTGGAACAGGACCCGGTGATGAACAGTATCTTGCAGCAGGCCAAGGGCGATCCTGCGGCGCTGCAGGACCACATGAAGAACCCGGCGATCAGGAGTAAAGTTCAGAAGTTGATGGCGGCGGGGGTCATCAGGATGGGGAGGTAAGTGTCGCTCCGTGTACAAGGTAGCAGGACTCGCCGTGGCTCCGGCAATAGACGAGCATAGTCTAAAGCTAGTACGAGGGTGCGAGTATCAGCATAGCGTCGCGGAGAGGGTGGTGTAATATATTGTGGTATAAGGTACCTTGTTCGATGGTCGCAAATGTCCTGTGCTTTCACGGGGACAACTAATTATATCATTTACCATGGTCTGTCCTCATACTCTCTGCAATACCTGTACCACCCCATGTCCACGAGTACGTCCACGTGTTGCCGTGCCATGGAGTCGCATGCGTTGTTCACACGTCCAGCAATCTCCAGCTGAAATCCATCGCCTGCGAAAGTTTGTTGCCACAGGATTTCCACACCTCAACAAAACATCGAGGAAACTTCTAGGTTCACCTTTCGATCTCGCGACAGGACCTTGCGTGCTTCTGTACCACCGGTAACATTCAATTCACAACATTGGGCACGCCCTCTGGTACCGGCCACAGACAATCCATTCTGGACTACGCAAACTTCGCCACCATCGGAATGAACACCCAAGCTACCACATAGCTACACCCTCACCTCTCAACACTGCCTGAACCAACAATGGTAGACCAAAGCCCAAACCCTCCTCCGTCCTCCGGACCAGATACCCAACCCTATCAGACCCATCAAGCCCCCGGCAGCCCCACCAACAACAACCAAGACATCATCTCGGTCAAAAACCTGCAACTCCCCGCCGGCGTCGTGGCCCCGGACGTCTGGGGCAAAGCCAAGGAGCAGCCGGCTCTGCTGACCGTCTCGCTGGTGCTGAGGGGAGAGGGGTTCGGGAAAGCGGCCGCGGGGGATCGGTTGGATGCGAGTACGATTCATTATGGGGAGTTGAGTAAACGTGAGTCCTCTTACCTCCTTACCCTGGGTTCTGATGTCTGGGATTGTGGAGGGCGAGAGGGAGGGCGAGGGGGATTGTGGAAGGGGTGAAGAGGGGGGTCTCCAGGTCCTGGATTCGAGGGTGGAGGTTGTATGTAGAACGAGCGGAGGATGTCTGGGACGGCGTTTTCCGGCAGACCAAGGAAGGTTTAGGACAAGAGACGGGCTAACCGAACCTCTTCCCCAAGGCATCCGCGCGGCCTGCTCCCACCCCTCCCAAACCGCCGGCCACGTCAGCGCGCACGCCGAGCGCGTCATAGCCGACATGTCGCGCAAATCCCCCACCTCCTCCATCGTCGCGCGCAGCATCGTCGACGTCCATTTACCCAAGGCGTCAATGTACGGCGACGGCATCACGCTGACGAATATCACCGACTACGACGAGCGGGGCCGGACGCGGGCGGTGCGGCGGGTGTTTGTGGTGAGGGAGGTGAAGTTGATGTTGCTTGTGGGGGTGAATGGGTATGAGCGGAGGGGGAAGCAGCCAGTGCTGGCGAGTTTGTGGTTGGATTTGGGGGGTGTTGGGGGGTTGGAGGGGGGTGGAGGTGGGAGTGGGAGTGGGAGTACGGTGGCGTTGTTTAATTTGGAGCAGACGCTTGTGCAGGTGCGTACTAACACTGATATTCCTTTGCAAAGGTGATTTTGGAGGGAGGATGTGCTGATTTACACGCTACATGATGGGTAGATCACGCAGGACACCTCCTTCGAGACCCTCGAAAGCCTGGCCGAGTTTACGGTCAAACAACTCCAGGAGCGGCTTCTGAACAAAATGCTACCGGGCAGCCAAGTACGGCTACGGCTCGAGAAGCCACGAGCGATCGCGTTCGCGGACGCACCAGCGGTGGAAGTGTTTCGGGAGACTCCTGGCGCAGCAGGCGCAGCTAAGCATTCAATGCCTTCTGCGGGACCATTCGCGGGCATGGTGCAGCACCACCGCACTGGGACCATGGCTACTGTCGATAGTATGGATGAGACAGGGGGTGGACAGGCCGAGCGGCTGAATATTATCAGGCTTTATATGTAAAAGCGACCGAGCCTTCCGGGACCTAAGAGGCGCAGGCTTGAGTGCGGGCTGAGGTACGACACAATGCTGGATCCAGCACGTCCTACCTGCTTGTCGACCCGCAGCGCGCCGACTCCAAGAGTCTCTGAGAGGGTCCTCGAGATCGAGTCGGTTTCGGTTTGCTGGCTGGCGAAATCGCCCACAACATATTCCTACCAGGCATGACTGCCACGCCTGTAGGCTTATGCCAGGAGACATTTGGCTCCAGCTGGGACCGTATGACGGACAGCGAACCTTGAGCCGCGCTGGGTGCATTGTTTTGGCGATGTCGATTGGTCTGGATGTGCGACACGGACTGCGCTGCGCTGTCAACGCCCATACATGTGAAGCCAATGGTTAGATTGCAGTATGCTGATAGGACGCTTGACAGTCAGCGCGGTTAGTGATTTCAGTGGCGACTGGTGCTGTTTCTTGCCACTCGCGTTACTTCCTTATTGGGAAATGGCAGCTCAGACTCGTACAGACCTCGGTAGTTCTACTGTCGTCGGTGCCTTGCATGTAGCGCCAGCATGACACCCGCGATGAGATCCCGACCGTCGATGAGACACGCTGCGCACTTTGAGACAGCAGAGCTGCGAGAGCTGCGGTGGGGCATGGCGATAGCAACAAATCATCGTTCAGCTGAGGTTGTTGCGCTGGCCGGCCTCTAGTTCCGGCACGTGCAAAGCTCTGAGGCGGCGAGCCGCAGGTCCGTTACAACGCCACCCGAATAGCGCCGATCTGTTGACAGGCCAAGGTCTTGAGAGCGTTTTCAAGTTGTTCCTGTTGCAAAGGATCATCGACTTGAAAGTCCCGCGGAAGAGCAGGTGGGGTCGGGAAGTGATGAGACTGGTGTGGAGGGTCGAGAGCTCTTCCGACAAACCCAATTATTATTGATGTACCGTCCATCGAAGAAAGACGGGAGCACTTTAGCCACGAAGACCGGGGAGGGAGAGGTACCGAGTCGGTGTAGATTCCGGGCATATAATAATCAAGCATGGACGTGTGGCAGGTCATCATCAATGGCTGCAGCCGCTAAGTAAGGTACGGTGGGTCAAAGGACATGCCTCTATCAGAGATACTATGTAGCTGTGCGTCGAGGCGTGTCTTGCCGCGGACGTGGCGGTACAGGTATCGACAGTAGTGAAGCCCACCACGGCGACATCAGTATGGCGGGCTTGGGGAGGTGGTGCTACTGGTGAGCGGATGAAGGAGATTGCCGAGAGAGGGACGACCGAGGGCGGAGGAGACGGCAAGATCCATAAGGTATGGATATCCCGCAATAATTGAGACACTGTAGTGCCAATGGAAGCGTCGAAGGCTGATGAGATGATTGAGATGATGAACAGTTTTACTGTCGTTGAGCTGGCGTGTCGGTGGGATCAGGGTCCCGTCCACCAGTGAAGATCTTGGCCCAAGCGTTTCGATTTTGGGTCGACCGGGATTAAATAATTGACCGCCCCTCTAAGCTGTTTCGCTCTCACCACCCTCTCCTCACCCTCATCACCCTCCTAACATCGACAATACCGCCTTCCACCTTCTCTCCCACTCCGCGTCGGTCGTGCTAAGAAGACCGTCCGCGCACCCAACCCATAGACGGCTCGCAAGAACGAGCAAACAACGCCCCACGTAGCCCCACTTCCGCTCTGGTGAGCTTTCCCCAAAAAGTTCTCTGGGTCTCAGAATCAACTGCTGAACAACACCGCAGCACGAAGCAACCTCCACCTCCACAATCCTGAACAGCATGGCTTCGGCACAGACCAAGAGTGCCGTGCCCTCGCACCTGAAAAACGCAGCCACCGCCAATGGCTCCGACTTCCAGGAGAGACACCATGGCAAAACTCAATCTCACGTGGTAAGTGATGTTCGTTCCTTCGGCGTAGCCTGGCGTTGGTGAGGAAGAGAAAAGGGCAGGAAGTGCACAAGAACAGGAGACCGGAGTAGGTTCACGAAGCTCGGAGAAAGTACATGGAGGCGAGCGACAGCTGTGTCTAGGAGCGATGATGCGCCGCGGAGAGACCCCGGTAGCTGGCAACACACTGCCAGTCTGCTTAATCTTCACGAGGGGTGCTGTCCGCTTCTAGAAGCTGCCGAATCGGCTTCACCACCATTCACTGGGCGGTAGACACATTGCATCCGCCTTCCGAAGCTCCGGGAAGGCGGAGCTTGATCAATGCCATGCCAACGTTACATGCGATCTGGGCTCGTCAAGCTCCATTCAGAAAACATGGTTCTTGTCATACCGTCCAAGCTGACAGACTGCTTCCACATTCAGGCCTTCGAGAACACCTCCACCTCCGTAGCCGCCTCCCAGATGCGCAATGCTTTGAACGACCTCGCAGACACCGTCAAAGACGAATCCGATAAGAAGCGCTTCGAGACGGAGATGGACAACTTCTTCTCCCTCTTCCGCCGCTACCTGAACGACAAGGCGAAGAGCAACGAGATCGACTGGAACCGCATCGCACCCCCGAAGCCTGGACAGGTTGTCGACTACAACAGCCTGAGCAACACCGAGTCTGTCGACTTCCTCAGCAAGCTCGCGGTCCTCAAGCTCAACGGTGGTCTCGGTACGTCCATGGGCTGCGTTGGCCCCAAGTCCGTCATCGAAGTCCGCGACGGCATGTCCTTCCTCGACCTGTCCGTCCGCCAGATCGAGTTCCTCAACCGCACATACGACGTCAACGTGCCCATGATCCTCATGAACTCCTTCAACACCGACAAGGACACTGCCAACATCATCAAGAAGTACGAGGGCCACAACATCGACATCATGACCTTCAACCAGTCAAAGTACCCGCGTATCCTCAAGGACTCTCTGCTTCCCGCACCGAAGAGCGCAGAATCGCAGATCTCCGACTGGTACCCGCCCGGCCACGGTGACGTCTTCGAGTCGCTCTACAACTCCGGCATCCTCGACAAGCTGCTCGATCGCGGCATCGAAATCCTCTTCCTCTCCAACGCCGACAACCTCGGCGCCGTGGTCGATCTCAACATCCTGCAGCACATGGTCGAGACAAGAGCCGAGTACATCATGGAGCTCACGGACAAGACCAAGGCGGATGTCAAGGGTGGCACCATCATCGACTACGAGGGCCAAGCCCGCCTGCTCGAAATCGCCCAGGTACCGAAGCAGTACGTCAATGAGTTCAAGTCGATCAAGAAGTTCAAGTACTTCAACACCAACAACATTTGGATGAACCTCCGCGCCGTCAAGCGCGTGGTGGAGAACAACGAGCTCGAGATGGAAATCATCCCCAACGGCAAGAGCATCCCCGCGGACAAGAAGGGCGAGACGGACGTCAGCGTCATCCAGCTCGAGACGGCGGTCGGAGCGGCCATCAAGCACTTCAAGAACGCGCACGGCGTCAACGTGCCCCGCCGCCGCTTCCTGCCCGTCAAGACGTGTTCGGATCTTATGCTCGTCAAGTCGGACCTCTACACGCTCAAGCACGGCCAGCTTATGATCGACCCCAGCCGGTTCGGCCCCGCGCCGCTCATCAAGCTTGGTAGTGACTTCAAGAAGGTGTCGCAGTTCCAGAGCCGGATCCCGTCGATCCCCAAGATTCTCGAGCTCGATCACCTCACCATTACCGGAGCGGTGAACTTGGGCCGCGGCGTCGTGCTCAAGGGCACGGTTATTATCGTGGCTTCCGAGGGGAACACCATCGATGTGCCGCCCGGTTCGATTCTGGAGAACGTGGTGGTGCAGGGTAGCTTGAGGCTGCTGGAGCACTAGAGTGTGCGGCTTACGAAACGTGATGGTGCAGAGTATTCTCTGTGCGGCGGCTGTACGGCTGCCGAATGGCGCTGTTGACGTGAAAATGGATGGCTGGGATGAACATAGATGTATGCGGGCTTTCATGGCTGGACTGAACATAAGAGTTGTGAGAGCGTTGCTGGCTGGCCAGTAGATGTGGTCTGGTCTGGCGTCTGTCTGTGCCAAGGCGTCGATTTAATGCTGAACAATTGTCCAAATCTTGAGATTCCTTTGCCGTTGACTATTTTGGTGGCATCAAGTGAGATGTACGCAGGCCACTCGCTGATACATTCAATACATGTGATGTGCTGCCTGAGGTGTATTCGAAGCACTTGCCCATTCCAGAAGGCACGCTTCTCGGATCTTGCCGGTTGCGGGGACATGCTTGACATCGCGACAACGAATGATTTGTCCGAATCGCTTCACCTCGGTCCATCACAACATGGACCTGCCTCGGACCAAAGATACGTGATCGTTCGGACCCAAAGCTTGATGAATGAACGCTGCCTCTTGCCCCGACCGTGAGAATACTCCCGTGGTCGACGAGTCCCCCCACCGCCGACCACCACAATTATCAAGAGCAACCGCAGCTCAAACTCCACCGGTCCTCCTCCTAACCCCCCAAACATCTCCCATCCCCCCCTTCTCCTCCACCCCGAAACAAACCCAGCCTCCACCCCACCATGTCCCTCAACCCCTCCGCCAAACCCGTCATAGCCCTCGTCGGCGCCGGCCCCGGCATAGGCGAAGCCGTCGCCCGCCGCTTCGTCGCCGAGAACTTCCACGTCGCCCTCCTGGCCCGCACCGAAACCAAACTCCAAACCATGACCCGGGGCATCGAGACCGACTTCGGCCCCGGCACCGCTACATACTACCTCACGGACCTGCGCCACGAGGCCTCGGTGCTCGCGAGCTTCAAGTCCATCCGCGAGGACCTGGGGCCCATCGCGGTGCTCGTCTACAACGCCGGGGCGCGGCGAGTAAACGGCCGGTCCATTCTGGACACGTCGTCGGAGGAATTCGAGTCCTTCACCAAAATCAATCTCTTCGGCGCCTTCTGGGCGACCAAGTGCGTGCTCCCGGATATGCTAGCCGCGAGCAAAGGCACGATCCTCTTCACGGGCGCGACGGGGGCTCTACGCGGCAACGCGGGACTATCGAGTTTCGCGCCGGGGAAATTCGGGTTGAGAGCGCTGTGTCAAGTCATCACGCGGGAGTATTCTGCGCAGGGGGTGCATGCCGCGCACGTTATTGTGGATAGTCCGGTGGATGGGAAGCTGATTGGGGAGTGGTCGCGGCGGGAGTGGGAGAGGCGAGGGGAGGGGGCGAAGTTGGAGGATGTGGATGCGCATTTGTTGAGGCCGGGGGATCTGGCGCATATGTATTGGTTTTTGCATATGCAGCCCAGGAGTGCGTGGACGCATGAGATTGATGTGAGGCCGCAGGGGGTGAGTATGTTTTCGAAGATGTAGATTGAGTACCAGAGACCGAGACGCGGGAAAGTTCTCGTTGATTTACATTAGTCGAAGCTGATTCCAATAGTAGTCATGATGAGACATTGTGGCCGACGAAGTTCGAGTGCCAATACCTTCCAGCCGGATCGCTATGCACAGTACCTGCCAACGACTCGCGCACGGTACGACAAGATATCCTCCGTCCACCCTACAGCTTCGCAGCATCCTCCCGCCTAGCTTGCTCAGCCAAAACCCTCCTCAACACCTTCCCAGCCTCACTCTTCGGAATCGCCTCCACAAACCTCACCCCACCCCTTAGTTTCTTATACGGCGCGACTCTCTCCCCCAACCACTCGCAAATAGCCCCCTCCAACCCCACGCCCCCCGTATACCTCGGCGCAAGCACCACGTACGCCCGCGGCAACTCCGTAGCCCTCTCCCGACTATACACACCCACGACCGCCACATCGCCCACAGCAGGATGCCCCCGCAACAATACCTCGAGCTGCCCGGGAACGACTTGGAAGCCATTGTACTTGATCAACTCCTTGATGCGATCCGTGATATGGAGGTTCTGATCGGAGTCCACGAACCCCATGTCGCCCGTGCGGTACCAGCCCTCGGGCGTGATCGCTTCGGCAGTGGCGGCGGGGTTGCGGTAGTAGCCTTTGAAGATATTGGGGCCTTTGAGACAGATGTCGCCGGGTTCTCCCGGAGGAACTTCTTCGCCGGTGTCGGTGATGCATTTGAGGGACATGGAGGGGAGGAGTTTGCCGGAGGAGCCGAGGGAGGTGTTCCATTCGGCCCAGGGCTGCTTTGCTGTCAGTGGGAGGGCGGGGGTGGTAGGGGCTTGGGACGCATACCTGTGAGGCGACGCCGGGGGAGGCTTCGGATAGGCCGTAGCCCTGCTTGATGGGCACTTGTAATCGCTTGTGGATCTTTTGGACGAGGTCGGCTGTAAGTGGTGCGGCGGAGGAGTGCATCATGCGCAGGGAGCTGAGGTTGTATTTTGCTACGAGCGGGTGTTTGGCGAGGGCCAGGACGACGGGTGGGACTACGAAGGCGAGTGTGATCTTCTGGTCCTGGATGATGCGGCAGAATTGCTCGAGCTCGAAGCGTTGCATTACGTAGACTGTGACGCCTTTGTAGACTGCTTGCAAGAGGAGCACGGCGATTCCTAGGTTGTCTATACATCAGCGATTGCAAGTCTGGTGCCGCGATCCTGACCTACCGTAGATGTGGTACATGGGCAAGAAGCCGATCGTCCGATCTCTGCTCCAATACATCTGATCTGCATCCACCGTTGCCCACTGTAGCATGTTCGCCACAATGTTCTCGTGGGTTAGCATCACGCCCTTAGGGGATCCCGTAGTCCCAGAAGAATACACTAGATACGCAAGGTCCTCCTCTGGATTGATGGCGACCTTGCGTACAGCAGCCGTCCAAGGCTCAACGTCAGAGAAATGCCTGAACACCCCCTTCGAGTCTCGCGGACCGACGAGCAAAACGCGATCAAGTGGCAATCCAGCAAGTGAAGCCGCCTCGCGAGCGACTTGAAGACATGCTACGTGCGTAATCAAAGCTTTCGCTTGCGATGACTTTAGTTGCGAGACGAGTTCGCCGACTTGGTACAGATTGTTGAACGGACACACGACGCCGCCCGCCCGGAGCGTGCCGAACGTCACAGGAGCGATGTCCGTACTGTTCGGCGTGAAGAGAGCCAGCACGTCGCCTTTCCGCCAGTCCCACTGTTGCTGGATGCCATGGCCGAATCGCTCAGCTGCATTACGCACGTCTTGGATGGTGTGTTGCTTTTGTGCGGTGACGTCCACGAAGATGGCTGTGCAACGTTGGTGAGCAACAAGGCTGCTATTGCGACCTTACTGGGCTCACCATGGTCGTCTGGGAACTCGCGATCAGAGCGGTCGAAAAGGAACGTGTAGACGTCTACGGACGGTACGGTGATGGGCGGGTGGGCGGACTCGATGGGCATGCTGTCTGGGTCTCGCGAGCAGCTCGCGCGTTGTTTTGTGAGGACTGGAGATCCTCGCAAACGTCTCGAATGGGCACATCTCGGACTGGAGGATAGCGGCGCCGCCGTCTTTTGGACTCGGGTGTGTGTGTGAATGGTACATGTACCCTCTGGTTTTGATGATTAGTCGTCGATGTGAGGTGCCTCGGCAGCAACATCCCGCTTCACCAAGACCTCACGCCGACGATCAATGCATGTTTGAACAGCTCCACGCTCTCGATTCTCTTCCGGTGCATCATTGTTGCTCTCGTGTTGAAAGTCCGATATGCAACAGAAGCATACATCAATTCACCAGCCGCGGATCAGGACCATCTTGTACTCAAGATGCCCCAGAAGTCGCATCCCGAGGGAGGGAAGCTCACAATATTCGTCGATTGTGGTAAGACAGCAGTATCTTCCATGGACGACCTGATACTGACCAGCCCTGTGCAGTATCGCCATACTCATGGTTCGGCTTCACCAATGCCATGCGCTATCGGCCACTTCTGCAGGCGCACGGCATTACAGTCGATGTAGTTCCCTTCTTCCTGGGCGCTGCTCGCGAAGCAGCTGGAAATCCCTTTGCCCCAACTCCGAAATGGAGACAGGCCTTCGCCACTCAGGACTGTGCCATGACGGCAGAGATGCTGGGTTTGAACCTCTCGACGCCGGAAGAGTTTCCAATCCTCTCCCTTTTCGTGAGCTTCTCTGCACACGCGATCGCTTCTTTGCTGACCGAGGATAGGCTGTTCGTATCGCGACGTGGGTGAAAGATCACTGCTCGGCAGAGATATTTGACAGGACTTTCCCGGCGTTCAGTATCGCCTATTGGAGCAAAGGCATAAATATCTCGAAGCCGGAAGGGGTGATGAAAGCGCTGAAAGGTATCTTTTCCGAGGAAGAGATCAAGGAGATCATGAAGAAAGCCGTCACCCCGGAGAACAAGAAACGCGTTCTTGAGTTGACGTCGAGCAGCACCCCGGCGTTTGGGGCGCCTTGGATTCAGGCTGTCAATTCCAGAGGCGAACGGAGAGATTGGTTTGGCAATGATCGATGGGAGCAGGTGTTGCATCACCTTGAAGTGCCCTTCACGCCAATGCAGATAAGTCCGCCGAAGGGAGCTGTTGCAACAGCCAAGCTGTGAAGCCGTGGTACTTAGATAGCTGGCCAACGGACTTGCTTCGAGCATCCGGCTCATCTGCGCGGCATAAGCCAGCCATCATGCTCCTGGCCATGTCTTGAGCGACGCAGCTGCGGGAATAAGTAGTGTTGGGTTGATTAGAGGTCGCCGCACAAGTTCAGCAAAGCTTACGTCTGTCGTCCGCCTCACCTCTGGTATCAAAGATGGGTGTCAAATGTTCAGGTCCTCGGAGCGAATCCTCGCCCACAACGGCCGCTTCGCCTTATTAGGGAACAGGCGTAGAAGCGGTAGCACGACGGTTCCGCAATCAGCACGGAACACAGGGGCTTCTTCCCCGACACCCGCTCTATTCTCGTTGTCATTGCATACATGTGCTGGGAGCTGGTGTTGATGTGTACGCGGTCCTTTGTGCTGTCTGGGGTTGTGCTATGTGTCGCAGTCGCTGACTTGATGTTCAATGTTGGTGAGACCGAACGGCGGGATACCGCAACGGGAGTTTCCTATCCGTAATCGGACTTCTGGAAGACGCCCGCTTCACATGTGAATCCTCACGGACACGGAGCTGTTTGATGAGACAAGCACTCGGCGTGTCCGTGAGGTGGCGGTTGAAGGCCCGGATAATTCCATCCCACCCCCACCAAGAAAGAGAGAGAGAGAGAGAGAGAGGCTTGGCAAAAGAAATGCAGAGCTGAAGAACGCCACAACACGTTGCGCACACATATGACATCGCCATTCGTACCTGAAAACACAAACGCGTAAGAGGTGCAGGTACGGTATTAATCAGTCACACCCAGCTCGAGACGTGGTGCAAGGCCGGCCCGCTCTTGCGTCCCACGGTAGCGTTACAGTACGTTACTCACACACACACACACACACAGTCACACACAGTCACACCAGACCCCTCACAATCGCGTCTGCTCGTCCGGCTTCTGTACCTTACCGCGCAATCGCACCGCCTACCCACCCGTGGCCCTTGCTTCTTTCTGTGCTCACCACCCCCAAAATTATCGCGCCACTACTGCGAATAGATCCCGTTGTTGCCTATTGGGCTTAAATCACCACCCTCCATATATATCCTCTTCCTCTCCCCGTCCTCTCCCTTCGCCATGTCCGGCACACCCGTCTCTTTCGACCAGCACCCACCCCACGGCCACCCCTCCAACACCGGGCCCAGCACGCAAAGCTCCGACAAACCCTCCACCGCCTCGCACGCCCCCGACACCAAGCCCGACCCCACGGACACGGCACCGCACCCCATCCTCCACGGCAAGACCGGTGGCCCCCTCAACAATGCCGCCCAAGGAGGACAGTCCGCCGCCCCTTCCGCCAGTGCCACCAAACTCGCCCAGTACGAGCCACCACCACCACCACCACCTCCTCCTCGAAAAGCGAGACACACCGCTGACACTCTTGCTCCAGTCTTAAAAGCAAAGTAAAAAGCGGCCTGCGACAATTCCCAGACTTTCCGTCCAAGGGCGTGCTCTTCGAGGACATCATGCCCATCTTCGCCTCCCACGCCCTACACACCACGCTGATCGAGGCGCTCGAGCTGCAGATCGCCGAGGCGTTCCAGACGCAGGCCGGGGAGAAGAGCGAGATCGATGTGATAGTCGGGCTGGAGAGCCGGGGGTTTTTGTTTGGACCCGCGCTGGCGTTGAGGTTGGGAGCGGGATTCGTGCCGGTGAGGAAGCAGGGGAAATTGCCGGGCCCGTGTGAGACGGTGACGTATAAGAAGGAGTATGGGGAGGATGTGTTTCAGATGCAGAGTGATGCTTTCAAGAGCGGGCAGAAAGTCGTTATTGTGGACGACATCATCGCGACGGGTACGCATATCTCAACTTGCTCCGGGTTTGGTAGCGTCAAAACTAATTACTTGGTGATAATAGGCGGTACAGCAGCCGCAGCCGGCCAGCTCGTGCGGAAGCTCGGTGGCACCCTCCTCGGCTTTGTATTCATGATGGAACTGGACTTTCTGAAAGGGCGGGAGAAGCTCGATGCGCCAGCTTATACCTTACTGAGCGGACAGGAGGAGAGCTCTGGAGAGGGTAAAGGCGAGACGATAGATGATAAGCTGCCGCTTGGGAGGACAAAAGAGAGCGCCGAAGAGGCGAACAAGTCCGTCACTGATACTGGAGGGTCACTGGCCGAAGGACGGCCTTAGGATACTGTCTTGGCATGAGCGCGTTGCGGTTCGCGGTCATGAGAGTCGGCGAGTCGCGCACTGCAATTCGGCGGTGTCTGCGGAGACCAAGTTCATACTTGCTCGCAGTGAGAGGCATGCACGGACGCCTAAGGAGTGCGAATACTGGAAGGGATGATACCCGCTCTTAGGAGCACATACATGTAGCCATACACGCAGCGCTTCAACGCATCTGCCACCCCAACGACACTTCGCTGAGTACTCTGCGTTGACTCACGTCCCAGGCAGGACATCGTCGGCGTATCACGATGAACGGCAGCTTCGGTCAAACAATCGGATGGGCCGACTCTCGCGCTGCAAATTCTATCTCATGTGCTGCGGTACATTATAACCTTGCAAGCGGCCCGTCACTCCTCACAACACCCAAGCAAGCCTTCGTGATGTCCTTTACACTATTGCACCCAGTGAGCTGCATGCACCGTTTGAACTCATTGTAGAACGTGTCCAACATGAGATCGACACCCTGCTCGCCGTCGTACTACACATCAGTCAGCTTGCACTCCGACACCTCGTCCGCCACCCGATCAGTACTCACAGCAAGCCCCCATATCGCCGGGCGACCAACCCACACATGCTCAGCCCCCAACGCCAGCGCCTTGAACATATCCGTCCCGGACCGAATCCCACCATCAACATGGATCCGTATCCTCCCCGCCGCGGCCTCAACACACTCCGGCAGCGCATCGATCGTCGCCGCGACCCCATCCAGCTGTCTCCCGCCGTGATTACTGACCAAAACCCCATCACACCCCATCTCAATCGCCTTCAACGTATCCTCCGCCGTCAACACCCCCTTGATCCAAATCTCCATCTTCGTCACGCTGCGCAACCACGGGATATCCCGCGCCCAATTATGCCCATCATCGTTAAAAGACATGAACCCATCGTCATGCGTCCGCCCCTGGATATCCTCCGCGTCCCACTCGAGCGCCGGGAAATTCAGCCCCTTGGGCGTCCGGAAATCATTCCTCCACTCGTTATACCGCACCCCCAACACAGGACTGTCCGCCGTGAGAAACACCGCCGAGCACCCCTCCGACTCGGCCTTTCTTAGAATCTTCTCCTCGAGCCCCCGGTCCTTCATTGTGTACAACTGCATCGCATGCCGCATATCCCCCCGCACCCCCAACCCGGCGGCCCGGATCTCCGACACGGAGTAGTTAGCGAACGACGAGATGCACATGCTCACGCCTCTCCGGGCGCAGGCGCGCGCCGTGGCGAGTTCGCCCGAGGGGTGCGCCATGGCTTGCAGGCCGGCCGGGGAGACGCCCAAGGGGAAGGCGACGGGGGACGCGAAGCAAGTCGTGGAGGGGTCGCAGCGGGAGACGTCGACGAGGACGCGGGGGCGCAGGCGGTATTTGGAGTAGGCTGAGGTGTTTTCGTGGAGGGTGAGTTGGTCGGTGGAGCCGGAGTTGTAGAAGTCTACGGTGGGTCAGTGTGGTTCACACAGGGTTCGGGAGGGTTGGGACTGGGGAATTACCTCTTGCGCCTGCGGGGAGCTTCTCGGTGGCTGCGATGCGGAGGTCGTCGATGCAGAGGATCTTGGCGTGGGGGCCGGTTTTGGCCGGGATGGGGACGGGGTTGCCTGCCATGGTGGAGGGGGAGTGGCAGCGAGTGCGTGGGAGGAGAAGGTAACAGTATGGGAGAGTGTATGGAGGAGACTGAGATGGGTAGAGAAGTAGACGGTAGGATGAGTCAGACTGGTTGAAGGGTGGACACAGCTACCCACTGTACCTGCAGTGGGTGGCGGGCGAGATAGGAAGCTCAATTTGTCGTGAGTGTGGAGAATGCCCGGCGCGAGTACGCTGGAGTCGATTTGAGGTACACCGTGTTGGCATCTTATTACTCTTCGTCAATGCCTACCTTGGCGTCCGATGTCGGAGAACTGTGTACTGTAGACAGCATTATTGACGGCGAGAAGAGAAGGGCAAATGAAGTTGCGCGCACGGGTCTGTAGAACTAACGGGTCGAAGCGTGGAAGTTGTCTCGCACCAATGAGAGGCTTTTCGATACCGGCGAGAGCAGCTTCTGAAGACTATAAGGTATAGTACAGCCTGGACGATGAACAGGGAAGTCGCTCCATTATTTACACCTTCCAGCGCCCGAACGCCGTATTAAAACTTCGCCTGGGTATCGACGGTCCTTGTATCTTGATGGCTCCTGGGCGCATGCCAACCACCATCTCCCACACCACAATGAGATGCCACCGTCCTCCCTTATGACCCCAAGCAGTCCCTAATGAAGCCATAAGTGAGCCACGGTACGCTCACTGCGCCGAGACTGACTCTCTATTGTGCGCGTCGATGGCGCCCAGCCCCGTCCCACCGTACGGCGAGTCGGCTGCACCATCTGCATCAGCATCATCATCAATCTCAATCGGCTTCTCGCCAGAGCCATTCGCACCCGCCTCAGCCCGCTCCTCCTCCTCACCCATGCCATCAACCTCCGGCCAGATCTGACCCCACATCGCAATGGCTTGCTTGAAGCGACGCTCGCACGCAGTCATCTCGGTTTTGCCATTGCCGGTTGTTTGCGCGTTGGCGACCTCGTCGACAATGGACTTACAGGCCGAGACGAAGCGGACGAAATTGGCTGACGTCCAGTTTTGGATGAAGGCTTCGTGCAGAGCGGCGATGTGCTGCGTATCGGCCCGTCTCTCTGACGTCGAGTACATGGTAGAGCTTGATGCGGACGGATTGAGGTAGGATGGTAATTGGTAGCTTGATGAAGCCGGCATGGTTGACTTGAAGTTGCCAGCGTATTGGAACGAGACACAAAAGCACTGCCTGGAATTAGCAATTAATCGCAGTCAACATTCCTCAATCGGTAACGCACATGTTCGGTGGCCCACAAGATCACCAAGCCTTCCAAGAGGCTACTGTCCGGAGATGAGGCGCTTGCAAGGAGGTCGATGAAGCCTTGGGTAGCGGGCTGCGGCTCTTCCATATCAACCCGAAGATCGTACTTTCGTTTCGTACTCTCCAAGAACTCCAGTTCCTTCTTCATGTTGTTGACGGCGGAGCAGAGAAGATCAATAGCACGGCAGGTTGGGTCGGAGGTAAGATTGCTCGTCTCTGGGATACGGACTTTGCCAATGAGAGAGCCGACGAACGGTACGAGAGCACGAGAAATGTGGATCTCTTGGGCGAGCCATTGTTTGAGCGCTGCAGCTGACAGCGTGCCGCAACCAGCATGTGAGAGGAAGGATTTCTGCGTCGCATCGGTGAGGGCTGCACTCAGCTTCGTGACCAGATGACTTGCAAGAGAAGGTTTCGGTGCTGCTGGGCGGGCCGGCGTTGCATTTGCGCCTGTACTCTGGCGCGACTTGTTCGGTCCTCTGCGGTGCACTACGCCTGCCAGATTTGGGTTCGGCGCGCTGCCTCGCCAGATATCGCTGCCGCCGGGCTTCACTTCTGCAGAAGTGAGCACAAGGTCGCCGTTAGCAAGCGCCTGTTGGCCCTCCGTCGAGCTGAGGAACTCTTGGCAGCCGGCCAGATGTTCCACTTGACGTGTCGTGTTCTTCGCCCGAACAAACCCGCAATGAAGACAGCGCACTCGCATGCACTACGCACTCGTTAGCAAGCGATGTCGAGGGCTAAGTTATGCAATGGCGCAAGGAAGCCGATTGCTCACACGCTGCCTTTTTGATGGTAACGAAGCTGTACTAACCTTCTGAGACGCTGAATCATCCCAAAACTCATCGAATGACTACCCGAGTGTTAGAGCGCAGACGTCCTGTGATTCATATTACAATAGCTAGCTGGTAACAGTACCTTTGTCACATCTACTACACGTCAGCAAGCTATAGATTCAGACCAGTGAGCACTACTAGCATACCGTAATTACGATTCCTTGTCATGGTAGGGGTGTAAGTTGGTGCAGCGGTGCCTCCACCGTAACCGGTGGTGTACGGCGACTCGTAAGTGCTGATTCGAACGGTACGCATTAGCCGACTATCGCGCGGAGGTTCAGCATCGACAACGCGTGATAGACATACTCGTCGTCGAGTCGAGAACTATCCCGTTTGTTATACGGCGCCGCCGGTGCCAGGTCTTGCCCATTGCCTGCAGCGCGCCATGCGGCGTACTGCGGACACTTGAAGAGGTGGTCCTTCTTGCGAGCGAGAGTCTTCACATTACTCGTCCATGTCTTGCAGTGGTTGCACTGCACCGTGTCGCCCTTGTTGTCGGAGTCGATGAGGGAGAACTACGTGCCTGTTAACGCTGCTTGCAGGCAATCGACACGTACAATGCGAGTGATGTGACATACCTGGCTGTGAGAGTAAGTGTCCGGTGGACGAGGCATTAATGCGCTAATAGTAACGTGTGGTGAAGTGGTGGGTTATGTTGTTCCTCTGTTAGTCAAATCGAATTATGAGAGCTGGTCGCGTTACGAGTGATGACCCGCGTATGCTGAAATGAAGAGGGGAAGGTCGAACAGCGGCGGTTGAAATTCACGGGCGATCTGGACAGTTGGTAAGCAAGCTAACCAAGTTGGGGCTTCTCATTAGGGAAATGTTACACGCCTCCGACGCCGAAGGCTTGGCGGAGAGAGGCGTTCTTTCGGGCTTCGAAATTCCGCACTGTTACGAACGGTCACAGTAAAAGAGCAGGCAGAGAGGGTATCTAATCGAACGCGTTAAATGTCACTGACCTGCTCTTTGCATCAACCACCTCCGACCTTAAAATCAGGGCCTGGAGCGAGGATAGTGGAGGAAATATCTCGGTCGTGAGCTGGGACCGGTAAGCACACTTTCAGCAGCAGCGAAGGTGCTTCGCCGAAGACCTCGCATACCGTACGCGCTGTGCACCTTCGGGAGCATCCATGATTCTCTACGACTGCGCCGTTCAGACTTCAACCTTACTACGACGCAGTCGCATCATTTATGCCTTTGGAACGCTGCGCAGGCAACGAGGGTAATCTGGCCAAAGGTAATGATCTTGGTGCTGTCCCATCGAAAATGCTGCTTCCCAAACAGCTTGCTACATGTGATCATACCTTACTATGATATATTTGTGCCTTCGAACTTGCCTGCTCAATTGACCGGGACTGCAGATTGCTCATCTGGGCGAAGATGATGACTATCATTGTCCCGGGCACCGAAGAGCCTCTACTTGGCGACCGCGGGCTCATCGATCACTGGATAGCGAGACCCATATCTGGAGGAAGGTGTTGTGGGTAGTTCCGGAGATCTTGAACCACCGCTCAAGACAATGCAGCCGTCACAGCGGTCTCCTTGAATCTTTCTCTGATGTCGGCAGTGGCTAGATCTGGACTAGGTGCTTGTGATGCACCATAGCCTTCCGCTATGCATCGCCGAGACTGTGTCAAGACGTTCCGAGAGCTACAGACGCTTTCGGCACCCAACCCTGCCCAGCCTCCTCGAGTGCGATCAAGAGGATGCACGGCGTCGTCCTAGGCTTGGTGTGCCGAAGGATATCAAGTGCAAATCGCTCAGAGTTGAGACGGAGCGCGAGCATTGCCTGTACTTCATGGTCCCCTTGACTTCGCCGTGCATGGGGTCAATTCGAGGCACTGCAGAACATCGGTACGGAACTACATCCCATCATTCAACGGTAGACCGTGGACATGATGTAGTGATGCACTGCGTGCCGCCTCTGCAACAAGCGGCCTCTTTTGCCCTGAGGAGGCGATCATCATCATAGAGAAGCTGGCTCTGTGGCACAATGTAGCTCCGGAACGATGCTTGAGAGCATGCACCGTGAAAATGCGTTGGACATTTGTGTTCCCTCCACACACAAATTGGGCACACGAGATCTGACGGCAGATTCCGTCCACACCAGCCTAGACCCAACAGAGCTTTCACTGCGATGTCACTTACATGTGACTCCCATTTCTACTTCTCTTCCACATCCTCCAAAATCTGTTCGTGTCGTCTCCATGCGTGAACGCTGTATCAACGCCTACAACGTCCTTACTGCTCACCACTGACCAACAAGTCATGGACCCGGAGAGAGGCGCAGGCGGACGCCGCCAAGAAGATCACGATACCGAAAGTACGCCACGTCAGACTTCATGATCTCGAGGACATAGGCTGGGGTTGAGTTCAAGTCCCAAGGTACTACGTAAGCTATAGCATGAGCCGGTGCTTGATCGGTATCCCGACCTCTCGATGAAGTCGGGATTCCGAGCTTGCTGAGATTACACGGCTTGAACTTGCTCTGGACAATGCCAGCGAAAAGAATCATGCTCCCCTTCACCTATCATCTACTCTTGCCAGCGCTGACACGGAACAGTGCTCGATCGTCGACCACCTATGTCAGAGCTTGAGAAGGCCAGTCCCCAGGAGCCGGCATCTACACCAAACGATGATGCTCTTGCGGCAGCGACTGGTCGGCCCGATGGGGCCACAAGTAAGTTTGCGAAGAGCTGGAGAGCCTTCGAACGTGCACTAGTACGGTACAACTTCGAGGCACGAGGCATCCAGCGTGTGCTACCGGACCAGCGCCACGATATGCGTCAGCTCGGTCTCATGCAGATCCTACTGCTCTGGTTTTCCATCAATCTGGCGGCGAACAACTTGACCTTGGGAGTGTGTGAGCCCTCCACGTTGCTGCGCTGTAATTGCTAACGGCTTCATAGATGCTAGGTCCGACCGTCTTCTACCTGCCATTCCTTGACAGCAGTCTCTGCGCAGTGTTCGGTGCTCTACTTGGCAGTCTTCCAGTGGCCTACATCGCCACCTTCGGGCCGCGCTCAGGAAACCGGACGATGGTATTCGCCCGCTACTCCATGGGCTGGTGGCCAGCCAAGCTAGTAGTGGTTCTGACTCTTATTGTCTTAATTGGATACTGCGTCCTGGACGCCGTGATCGCAGGTCAGATTCTATCTGCCGTCAGTGCCAACGGAGATCTGTCGATAGTCGTCGGCATCGTCATCACTGCTGTAATCACCTGGCTGGTAACTGTCTTCGGCTACTCGATCTTCCATTGGTACGAGCGCTGGGCATGGCTACCACAGCTAGTTGTCATACTGGTCCTAGCCGGCGTCGCTGGCAAGAAGTTCGACCTCCATGCCGACCCATCTGCTGGGCTGGACAACCGCACGATCACTGGAAATCGTCTCAGCTTTTTCAGCCTTTGTTACTCCGCGGCAGTCACCTACAGCTGCGCAGGGGCGGACTACTTCGTATACTACCCGGAAGCCACCTCAAAGTGGATCCTTTTCACCGTCACCGTGATCGGCCTCGTCACCTCATTCACGCTCGAATTCGTCATTGGCATCGGCCTCGCATCCGGCATTGCTTCAAACCCGTCATGGGCGAACGCCTATGGAGTCTCACAAGGTGCTCTAGCCGTGGAAGGCTTCCGGCCACTCGGCGCATTCGGCTCCTTCCTCTCGGTCGTCCTCGCACTGGGTCTCGTAGCGAATCTTGTCGCTCCTACGTACTCCTCCGGTGTCGACTTTCAAGTACTCGGCCGTGTCTTCGAAAGGGTGCCTCGCGTCGTGTGGAATACGGTAGGTGTGGTAATCTACACTGTGTGCGCGATTGCTGGTCGCGAGCACCTTGCTGCGATCTTCACCAATTTTCTCGCCTTGATGGGTTACTGGGTCAGCATATGGATCGCGATTGTGTTGGAAGAGCACTTGATCTTCCGCAAGTGGCGACAAGTCGGATGGAACTGGGATGCCTGGAACGACCGACGCAAACTTCCCGTCGGCATTGCTGCGTTGATCGCGTTTTTGGTGGGCTGGGCAGGAGCTATACTATGCATGGCTCAGGTCTGGTACATCGGACCGCTGGCAGCACTCGTGGGACAGTACGGGGGAGATGTAAGTTGGAGCACATTTGACCCTCAATTGTCCTCTACTGAGCATGCTGACGTTGAGTAGATGGGCAACTACGTGGGCTTCACCTGGGCTGGACTGGTCTACCCGCCCCTACGATGGCTAGAGTTGCGAAAGTTCGGAAGATGATGGACGGTGGTACCACTCATGCGCTCAAAAGACAAAAGCTTGCCTTCAGGATTGAGTCTGGTAGACCCGTGCGCGTAGCACAGCAGGGATTGGGTTCATCTCTAATGCTGTTCATTTACAGTGATCGAAGTATCAACGCAAGCATCACTTCCATCGTTGAGCGACTTTCCGCGAAGCCTGCACGCCGTCATAGTCGCATTCGCATTCGCGTTTTGTACACCGTCCGCGTCTCGGAAGCCGTCCGGAGAAGAAGTGTGCCAAGATCGAGACCTACGCCGTTCCACGCCCTAATGTCATGTCAATGTAGCCCGTCTGTTTTTTCCAGAGAAGTTCAACCATTCGAAGGGTCTCGCCCAACGCAAGCATATCGATGCCTTACGACGTGGAATTTGCGCAATCCCGAAATCAGCGAGCGAGACTCTGCGGGACGAATGAGCTCAAGGGCGAGCTTCCACGTGAGCCACGCTGACTGTCGCCTCACCGCCGTTCAAGAAGCCTGCCCAATTCCCTCATCCTCAGCATGCTGCTTGATCCACTCGGGCACCGACTTGCAGACTTCCGCGCGGTCCTTCATATCCCGCACCCGATCCTGCATCCACCCCGCGACAGACCGGTTCAGAGACACGCCGCCCAATTCCTCGTCCGCCGTGACACGCCTCGGCTCCAAATAGTGTCCCAGCCTAATCGTCCGGTGCAAGTGGCACCGACCACCCATCGACCAGTATTGCATGCACTCGCTCCAGTCTTCACACGCTGCACGGCAGTGCCGGAGCGACTCGTGGGCTTCCCTCTCCACGTCGGTGAGGTCTTCCCATGCGGATACCTGCTCGTCTTCCGACAACTCGTCCCAGCGAGTCTCCTTTTGGTAGATGCCATCCGTCTCGATGGCCTCTTTCCGATCATCTTCTAGGTCCTTCCAAATGTCGTCTCGTTCTTCCTTCTCAAGATCCGCCCACTGGACTGGTTGCATGTAGCGGCGGCCCTCGTCGCCGTGCCTTCCCGTGGGTCCAGTATATATGCGATCTCGCGACAGGTTGTCCCAGTCATTCCGGGTAGCAGCAAGATGTGGTTCAATCAGTTTGAGGAAGAGGTCGCGATAGACATAGTGGCTGCTGCTACCACTTAATAGCTTCGTCTCGAACTGCCATAGAGCCTCAACATCATGAGCTCTGACATGGTGCCAAGACAGAGCTGGCTCGCACCACTTCCCTTCCTCCCACTCGAACCAAGTAAGGGACTCGCCGTAAAGTCCGGGTATGCCGGTGATATTGATGCCGGCTTCTTGCAGCACATCAGCAAGCATCACGTCGCCGCAGCAGCTCTCGGAGACTCGTCGCTCCCACTCTGCGACGTGCTTATGGTCGTAGATCTTATCTAGCATTCGCATCGCTCCGTTGGATATCATGTATCCCATCCCTCCGTGCGCGAATGCAACATCGCCATAGAAGTGCGTAGCGCCGAGATACCATGGCTCTTCTGGGTCGTATAGCGCTAGCATCTCCAGAACGTTGGGCCAAGCCATGTATGAGTCAGCTTCCAAGAAGATGTACCACTTGACGTGCGGCTGCTCTTTGTACACCTTGTGAGTGATTGGAAGAAACTTCCACTTATCCAAGTCCCACGCTGACCCTTCAGCTTGCTTTGTGATCTGCAGAAGGCTCAGATCCTGCCCTTTTGCATATAAGTCAAGTAGCCGCCGGTAGAAGCTGAAATCCCGATGGCTGTACTTGTAGCTGTCACTGACATCCTCCAGTGAGCTGTAGATGTGATAATCGCCCATTTCCTGCTCGATGTCGGAGAAGATCATGTAATTTGGGACGCAGCGCAACGTCGTGAGTAGCTGCTCCGGCAATTTGGCGAATAATTCGGTCGCGCCTGTCTTCATGGACACGAGGAAGTCTGCAGACTTTGGGATGACAGGGCAGCCTCGCAGCGCCAATCTTGAGCTCTCGATCGGCGGTGGCTCTTTTGCAGCATATGCGGACGGCGCCGGATCATCGTAAATGAGGGGCGGCTCTTCGTCCGTAGCTGGTGGGTCGCCATTGGTATCCTCGTAGGCCTCCTGTGGCTCGTCATGTGGTGGCCGCTGGAGGTGGATGTCCGGCGCGTAATGAGATACGACCTCCTCGGCGGAGTCGTGGACGGAAGGAAGATAGTGCCTCGAAACCACCATGAGCAGAACCACGATGAGCGACGTGAGGATGATCCGCCCGACGCCACCGCGCGGCCACCAGCTCGACTGTCGCAACATTGCGCCTTGTTTCAGCCGGCTTACATGCTCCGATTGTTGGCCAGAAAAGTTAAGCGATGAATTCGCCGCCGTAGAAAGCCGCCGTAGAAAGATGAAGGAAGGAGAGAACCTACATGTACCCGCCGCGGCACCGAACATTGGCGACCCGTGTCCAACAGCTCATCAAGCATGTGTATGCATGAGTGTCTGCCCGCACCGCAGCCCACTACTAAAGTCTGCTGCCAGTCAGCCTGCTATTATTATTGTAAATCTGATTATTCGACATGGTGGCTGACTGAGCGCCGACTCCGTTCGGCCGTCGTCTCGCCACTCACATCCCGATAGGGCAATCGACGAGCATAAGGTGCTGCTGTAGCACGCGGAGGCGGCTTGGCGTGCAGGAAGCTGCATTGTTTTGGCTGGATCTGGGCGTGATGATCGCGGTCTTATCGGAGCACACATGCAGCACATGGCTACAAGTGATCAATGACAGAATCATCAATACATGTATTATTGCGAGTCTAAGTCCGAAAGCCTGACCTCCTAGGCCTAAACGTTTAGCGACTCCAACACCCGCCGCCTCGGCCCATCCCGAGCCGCCCGGCAGTGATTGGCCGACGCATGACTTCACTTCGATGCCTCGCCCTCGTAAACTTGCATGTATGTAAAGTAGGTATCTGGACTGGAGAGTAAAGTGCTTTCTCGGGTCAGATGCAAACGATTTTTCCGACTCTCCCTTCTGAACGCTGGTCGTGTGAAGCTCAGGATGATGGAGATACAGCCCGAGTTCCGCACGCCAGATCATCCTGCTTCCTGGCGCCTCTTGAAAACACCGCAATGGAATCCTCTGTAGGCGGCAGTGCCACGCCATGGCTGCTTTCTTCACTCGAGCCAACCACAGTGTACAAGCTAGCTCTGGCTGTGCTCGTCGCTGTAATGATAGATACGTTATTGTCCAAGTCGGACAAATGAAACACCTTCCCAGTCTGGGCGCCCATTGAGATTGCCCGGGTCAGTCTGATTGTGAGCAGAGGCGGCTTGGTCCAACGAATGTAGTAAGTCCGTTGATCAACGAGCGATGGTCTTCATAAAGCAAGCAAGACTGACAAGCCCATAATTCTTCGATACGACGACACGGCGGCTCCCGCTTTGGTCTCACATCGAAATACCAGATTCTGTTCAATCTACCGAGTGTTCATCGGCTCTTGTCACAGTCGTACCATACCCTCAATGCCGAGCCAATGCAATGCACAATCTTCACCCGTGTCTTTGGCGGCATTGACTCGGCTCAGCTGAAGGCGAAGCTCGAGGTCTCTTGGAAAGATCTTCTCAGGCCGATAGAAGCAATGTTCCTCAATGACGCCGCCTCAACAGCCGCGCCAGAAAGAGGCCGCGTCGCCCGGAAGGCGTCCTCATTCGTCACTTTCTCTACTGACTCACCGGGTCTTTGATCGGCATGAGTGCACCTTCCAAGAACGTGGGGTCGGTGATCTCGCCGTCCTCTGGAGTCAGAACGCCAAAGTTCACCCTGTATTCTCCCGGCTGATCGCTAACGTGAACTCCACGCCACGATTATTAGTCAGGCTCCGAAAAAAGATTGCACCGAACTGTACGCTATCCGATACCAAGTCATTGGAGATCAGCTCCATGGAGCCCCCAGGCTGATTCGCGGATCGCCCGCTTCCCAAAGCCAGCATCTTCGAGACCTACCGGATGGCGAACGAGGCTACATCCGTCCATCACGTCGCACGGCCCGTCGCGATCGACGATGGCGCGTGCAAGCACGAGCTGCAACCGGGCATGTTCATGTCACCCTCTCACTCAGTGAACCCAAGGCATCCGTAAGCGTACCCATTGCCACACCAATTCCTTCCAGACCGCTTCCTAGAGACCGATGCAGAGTCGGGCAAAGGCGGACCAAGGTACGGTAAAGCTACGACTATGGGGTACAGGCGCTGCGATGTGCAAGGGCCGGACGTTTGTGGAGACCGAGATCATGGTACCTGGGGCGGCTAACATCAGTCTTTGGGATATCAGTCCTGCATCTGGCACAAGGAGGATACCGGCGATGACAACCGTAACCGGTGAGAAGAAGTCTCTGACGGAGGTGCGTGTTATGATCACGAGACGAGTGCCGTCGTAGATACTGACTGAACCGTACGCGAGGAGCACAACAGATACCCAGGGCCCCAGGCAGTGTAGCTACATGACCCCCAATACAAGGCCAACTCCAGTCGCATTCTTGGTATGCTTTACCATTCTAGCCCACCTAAACACACAGTTCCTCGCTTCCGGCCACCACGCTCATTTGGACCTTGAACCTCGCCCTCCCTACGACAAGCTTCCGGGTCAAATTGGGCCTGCCGAGCTACCTTCCACCTCACCGCGAGCCCGCAAGACCGCTTCGTGGAACCGAGCCATCTCCGCGCGCCCGATATTCTCTCCGCTGTCAGCCAGCTCCTGCTGCTCCGCTACCAGCGCATCGTAGCGAGCGCACACTTCTTCACCGCCGTCGTATATCGGCGTGCTGGAACCAGAGCTGAAGTCCTCCTCCGAGTCCACAAGCAACATACCCGCTGAGGTGCGTTGTTGTTGTGGCCCCGAGAAGGGTGCCTGATAGTAGGCCACAGCCGGACCCGAGCGGCATCCGGCGGTGAATCGTTGATGCTGCTGAGTGAACGGTACCTCCGGCCGCTGAGGGGCGGGCACCTCGCCATGCCCGGCTGCTGGGATTTCGCGACGCTCGACCACGGGTATCCTGCGTCGTTCGGCGACATCGATCTTGCGCCGCTCAGCAACGGGTATCTTGCGCCGCTCAGCGAGTGGTGTTCGAGGACTCGAGAAAGGACGACCGCGGGCTTCGTACGTCTCGCCACTCGGCTGGTCCATTGCTGCTGTTGAGCTCGCGCGTAGTGAGAGGAATCGTATGCTGGATTCTAGGTTCGAGACTCGATCGTTTGGTGTGACCGTGGGAGGCTCGTTCGTCAAGCTGAAGAGTGGTTTTCGGAAGAGCAATGGTGATGTGGCGTCGAGAACCTTCAAGTTAGGAAGGCTTGATGTAGTACATGTGCGGAGCGCGTGACGCCATGATGTTTGTAGGTTGCATGTGTGCACAGTGCCCCTGACCGTTGGTCTTGTGAAAGTGACTCGGGATGTACCCAGTGACTATCCGACCTGCCTCTATTTCCCGCTGGCCGAAGGCTCTTACATCTACGCCTCATTAAGAAAGACAAGCAAGGGTATCATTCACATGCTCAGAACGCATACTCTCGCCAAAGCCGGAACCAAACTCCAACGCCGACGGACAGAGCCGAAACCTACCGTCCACAGGCCTCACGCCCACTCGCCACCTCCTCCCGCCTCCTATGATCCCCAGCATAATGATCCAAATGATCCTGCCCATCCAGCCTCTCGTCCTCCCCCGGAACTGTGCCCAACCACGAGCCACCCACCCCGTCAACCCCCGTGTACTCATTCAACTCCCTCGTAACCTTCTCCACCTCCTCCTCGACATCAAGATACCACCGCAAAAACTCTCCCACATCAGTATTCTCCCGATTTCCAATCAACCTCTCCGCAGCGTTATGATCCGAAGAGTAAATATTCACGTCCGCACCACTGTGTCCGCGAGTCGACCACCCCGTTTGCGCGCGCCGGGAGACCATGTCCGCGAAGACGTAAGCGGCGAGAGCGGGGTGCTGAAGTAGGGTATTGAGCTCCTCCTCGGTGACGTCGTTGATGCCAAGGTTTTCGGAGATGAGCTTTTCGAGGTAGGTTTTCGTGCCCTCTGAGCTGGCTAGAGCGGCGGAGAGACTGCTCGCGCTCGGGAGGCTGGCGAGGTGGGAGTGGTACGCGCGGGAGAGGTAGGCGCCGGAGTGGGAGACGTTGGCTAGGACGCTAGGGTACCAGAGGTAGCGCGGGTATTCCTGATGTAGTTGGCGCGCTGTGGCTAGACCGCCCGTTTCGTGGTCAGAGGTGCTGACCATCAGAGTCGGGGTGTCGCTGTGTTTGATGAAGTCCAGGACGGCTGCTACGGTGCGGTCGTAGGCTAGCACCTCGTGGACTTGGGCGGCCGGGTCGTTGGCGTGGCCTGCGTGGTCGATGCGGGAGCCTTCTATCATGACGAAGAAGCCTTGGTCGCTGTCTTTCGTTGCGACGCTGAGAGCGCCGAGGGCTGTGCGGGCCATCTCTTCGAGGGAAGGGTAGGTGTCGTTTTGGTACCGGCGGTCGACCTCGTAAGGTATGTCGCCGGGTGCGAAGAGACCAAGGAGCGGGAGCTCGACGTCTGAGCCCAGAGTATCGAATTCTTCGCGGGTCGAAATGTAATTCCACCCCTCCTCCTTTGCGGCCTCCCTCACATCGACATCATCACCTCGACAGCTACCATCGCTGCCATTAGGTACAAAATGACACCTCCCGCCACCCAACATCAGATCCACCATCCGTCCCAACGGATGCGTACTCCCAACCATCTGCAAAGCAATCCCATCCTCCATCTCCCTCCTCCGCGCATGGCTAGCGAAAACCGCCGGCGTAGCATCCGTGATCCTCGTCGTCACCACCAAACCCGTCGTATACCCCTGCCGTTTCGCAGCCTCCATCACCGACCCACAAGGCGAGTGATCCGGCAAAATAGAAATAGCCCCATTGTAGCTCTTCAATCCACACGAGAAAGCCGTAGCGCCCGCCGCAGAGTCCGTGACGAGCGAGGACGTACTCCTCGTCCTACTCTGCCCAATCAGATACTCGTCCAACACCAACGCCGCATCCCAGGGCGATTTCTCGGTATACTGGAGCCAATTCCTCGTCATTTCCATGCTCGTAGGACCCATCCCGTCGCTGACCATGAAGATGAGATTCCGTTTTCCGCTTGGTCTGTCACCCGCATCACCCACACCTGATCCTCTTGAGCCGGCGTTCCGGGCCACAGCGTGCTGGTATACCGCCGCGAGTATCACAATCGCAGCGGTAGCTCCGAGCGCCCAGACGAGGAGACCTATCTCTTTCCACCGCGATCGCGCGATACTTGTGGTGCTGTTGGAGTGATGCTCTTTGCTTGTGCGCTCACCAGTGAGCAGCGCGTCTTCCTCTTCGATGTCGCCTGAGTGGTCCGAGGGAGGTCCACGGGCGAGAAGGGGAGACTGGCCGCGGATAGCCATTGTGTGGGAGTGTCTGTCCTGGGAGTGCTGGACAAGGCGTTTATAGGGCGCGGTAGAACACTTAGGTTGGGCTGGGTTGTGCCTAAGAACCAAACGATGTAGCGGACTGAGGGGTTTGGAGGTGATGTAGATAGAAGATGTGGATCAAATGCACTTGCATCCGTTTGGTCTCGCATGTATTGCCTGTAAGCCTCAAACCTCAGGCACGCAATGTCAACAGCAACTCCTTGAGGACTTGCATGGACCATATACAGATCGATAACACATCGAAACATACACATTGATCACGGGGCTTTGAGGCCGAGAAAGCGAAGAGACTGGAAGTGCGACAAGGCTATGTGGCTCCTCATCGTTTCTATGCAATCATTCCAGGTTTTCTTCTCCTTGTCCTGACCCAAGCAGCACGACTCCGTCTTTTCTGTAGATCCGTAGACGCCACCTATAATTCACGCAGTTCCTCCATCCAATCGTAGTCGTTAGTGTTGAAGATCGTCATATGCGCCGTTGGCCTCTACTTCAAAACGCCTCGCACGCTTCATGTCATCCTCCCGGCTCGGCCTCCCAGTACCGTCACCCTCGTCACCTCCCTTGACTCCTAGACCGCCCATAATCTCCTTCATACCTCTGCTCTCTTCTCCCACCCCTCTGCTTCTTCTCCTCCCTCTCCTCCTGAAAATCCTTGTACTTGTTCTCCGCCAGATTCGCCCCTAATCCCCCGATCAGGGCGCCGACTAAGATATCCCTCTCTTTGTGCTGCTTTCCGAACTGTCGTCCTGCCAGAGCACCGGCAACAGCTCCGGCCAAGCCAACGCCGAGCCCTTGCATCGAGGTATCGAAATGCTCGTCGAGCTTACCGCGCCAGCCTTCCTTGTCTTTGTCGCGGGAATCAGACCGGGAGCGCGAGCGCGAGTAGGAACGGTCGCGATCAGCATTCCCACGGGAGCGTGTGCGGCGGGAGACCTGGGTGAGGTCGTTTTGGGAGCGGCGATTGTAAGGAGCCACAGCTCCGGCGCCATAAAGTCCATCTTGAGCGCGGGAGCCGTAGCTCTCCTGACGACGGCTATCCTGAGGACGGGCGGGCTGCAATATCTAGGTCAGTAAGATGGTCTGACTATGCACGGGGAGGTCAGGCCGTACGACAAGGGCACCACTTACACCCCGGTACCGCTCCGTCTCGATCACCTCGCGATCATACCCTCGCTCATCATCCCTGTCGTCATACCCCCGCGCACCACCGCTTTTGTAGCGCCTGCCCTCGCGGTCATCGTAGTCGCTGTCTCCGTCGTCGTCATAGTAACGGCTCTTTGGCGGCTGAGCGGAGTGCCCCCGCTCGTCCCGCGCTCCATACCCATTCGCATATGCCATCTTTGCACTGTCCCTCCTGCGCCGCTTCTCGAGAGCCGGATCGACCGGACGTATAGGGTCGTCCCGCTCGTTACGGTATGCGCTCGTTACTCGCGCGGACGTCTCGCTTTGCCGCTCGAGACTATCGTCGCGAGTTCCGCGTTCACGTTCGGGGGAGGGGAGTTCGTTGCGGTACTTGCGCCGTGACACGTTGGTGTTGGTGTCTTGTCGGTTCCTGCCTTGGTCTTGGTCTTGGTCTCTGCCTCGATATCCTCCGCCTGCTGATGAGGGTGGTGGTGGTGTGTTTTCCCTGCCCGTCCCCTTGTGTATGACTTTCCTGGAAGTGTCGTGGATGGTGTCCCAGTGTTTATCCGTGACGTGGTTGACTGCTTCGATGCCCAGTTCTACAAAAGCTTCCGCCATTAATAATAAGGGCGACGAGGCTGGTGGGTGTGAGGCCGCCCAGGCAGTGGCGGAGCAGTCCGGGCGGTCACGTCAGCGAATGCAGGGCTCGGGGTCTGGGGCGAAGCTAAGGTAAAGCCGCGGATTGACGTTGAGGCCAACTATGGTTGCTAGCCTCTTTTCTCTTCGCAACACGGTCGAGGTGGAAGGTTGCTACTCGGGGAGAAGCGTATGATGTTCACTTGAACTCCCGTGCGGGTCAAGTCTGGTGGCTGGTACGGTAGTGATGCGATGACGCTGCTGTCCGCCAAAAGTGAAGCGCCTCGTAATTCGAGCGGTGTGAGGTGCGGCTCTCTGCGGGGCCAACCCAAGCACCTTGCGGCGGGCCGAACCGAAGCCGACTTCGCAGATCCCCCGCTGCCGCTTCGTTGCGTTGGTGTTTATACATATGTGTGCATGTATTGACTGTTGACCCGCAGCGTTCATGGAGGTGCAACGACGACGACGACGGAAAAGTTGTTGACCTCTATTTCCAGCGATGGACGAGCCATGTCCTCCTACTCGCCCTTGGTAACAAAGTCCACCATCAAACAGGCCAAAGCCGACTTCAAGGCCCGCGGCCGTCCCACCCTCTCGTCCTTGGAGCAGAGACAACTCGAGCGCTCCATCCAGCTTGATCGCCGAGCATGGGGCACGAAAGAGCGGGAGAAGCGGAAAGCTGAGGCTACAAGGAAGCGAACTATAGAGGCGGGGAGAAAGGAGCAAGGCGAGAGGGAGGGCAAGGCGCCGAGAGGGGAGGATGGGAGGCGGAGATGTGATCGCTTTGGGTATCTCAGTAGTCAGCTGCATTTGGGGGCGTTCTTGGGAGCTGGAATCCAGATACAGCCAAGAAACGAGGCCACTGAGCATGCAGAGAAGGTCGGGGAAAATGCTGAGGACAGGATGGAGGAAGAGGAGTCGTTCGGGGACAGTGGCGTGGATGATGAGACCCTGATCAATGCTCTTGCGTCTCCGAAAGCAAACAAGAGTGACGGATCAGAGCAGACTCGGGCGGACAGTGCGGTGTCCGTGTCGGCACCATTCTTGGCTGCGGTACCTCAGCATCTAGCCGCGGAGCCACCACGAACCACGACCGACGAGCCAAGTGACTTTTGGGATGAGCTAGACAGCAGTACCCAGATAGCACGAGAGCTGGCATCCGAAGAACCTGCGAAGCCTCCCAAATCATTCTCTCACAGACCTGCTATCCGCACAGCGACGATCCTCCCACCCGGAGTGACTCTAGCATCCCGTGGTGCCGGCAAAGCACCGCCAAATTGGGCTCCCGCCATCGAGAGAGATCGCGTGCTGATGCCACCGCCGATGATGAGGCCACCCCAAAGGCCACCCCGCAGCAGTCGACAGCCGCGTCTCTTACGGCCACCATTCGAAAGTCAGGCAACTGGTCGGCCGCTGGTCAGAGCGGTGGGATCGATCCCCAAGCCTGCGGCGAATCTTACTTTCTTTACCAAATGGGAGCTGGAGGCCTTCGTCGACGAGGACTTGCAGCTCACGCAAGCTTTGCCGGGGTGAAGCCATACTACGAATCTTGATCATGTTCGGCTTGGGGCTGCGGTTCCGGGTACCGGTCACGGTGTACTCAATGGTACTGTTGCTCCTTTCTGCCATTTCTTCAAATATCTTGGTGGGAGGGCGGCCATCGTACGGAAGACTTTCGGGTGGTGCCCAGAGCCTAAGTATCCGTCAGGATTGCATGCTGTTCCTGGACATCGTTCTTCCCGGTATAGAGGCTATCGGGACAGTGCGTGGATAGCACGTTTTCGGGTCCAGGAGATAGAGAGGGAGACGGAGCGCTGAAAAGCAGCATGCCCTCCCGCATCAACCTTTGCGCGGTCCGCTGAGCAGGCTACGCGGTGAGAGTAGGATAGCAATCAATCCACCAATTCACCATGAGATCGCATCTCGCCGTGACGATGCAGTGGATATCAGTATTCACTACAAACAAGAGTGGCAACCAACAGAATTCCCATTCCCACGTACTCTGCACCATCATCTCCCAAAACCCTCAGCCATGACATGCGAACTATGGGAAGGCTCGCCCCCCTACATGCACACCCACCACCTCTCCGAACCCGAAGAAACCCACTGCCTACAAAACCCCACCTACGCCTCCCGCCTCCACGCAGCCCGCGCCCGGCGCCAAGAAATCCAGTACCGCCAGATCGCCCTCGACGTCAGCCGACGCACAGGCGACGCCACAAAACGGCAGCTCGAAAACCGGGAGAAGGAGCTGCATGCGCTGGAAGACGGTTTCGTGGCGGAGGATCGGGTGCTGGCGGGGCTTGCGGAGGCGTTGGTGCGGTGTCCGATGTTTTGGCATACGCAGGAGGTGAGGCTTGTGGTGGGGAGGTGGATGTGGGCGCTTCCGGCGCCGGAGCAGGTGCTTCGTGTGGATCGAGTGGCGGTGGTGCCGGAGGGTGTTGTTCCTATGCGAGAGGCGGAGGGGATGACGTTTAAGCGGCAGCCTGGGCCGACACCGGCGCGGAAACTGAGCCAGAGGTTGAGCCGTGGTCTGTCGAGGTTGTTGTCTGGGCGGAGAGATAGGGACACGAAGCGTTTGAAGAAGGTTCGCCCGGCAGCGCACTTCTGACGCTATCAAACGTACATGGCTCAGTCCTGGAACATGAGACCTGCAGCATACTCCACATTGCCATTCGTGGAGTTCAACGCGGCTACAGCTTGCTGCTGTGTAAAGCCAAGGTCCTGTAACGTCTTCACACTCTCCGCTGGGTAGGGATGTGGCGCGGGCGGCAGTACTGCTGGCTGTCCGTATGGCCGAATGGGTGTCTGCTGTTGCGGCGCTGGCATAGGCGGTAGCGGTGCGTGCAGAACCCGCGACATATGCGCGGCCCACTCCCACGGTCGTTCAGTGCCGCCCGGCAGCGCATTGAAATGTTCCCAGCCCATCACCCCGCCGAAGCCCGCATGTCTGGCTCGCATGACCGTGAGCACGCGGTCTATCTCCGGTTGCGCGACATAGCCAGATGGACCGTTGATTGGGTTGGTCAAGAGGCCCACGACCACCTTCTCCGGTCTCCAGCCTGTGCCTATGATACCTTCGTACCAGAACGTCGTGCTGGCATCTCCCCAGCCATTGTAGAACTGTGCATTGTACCACGCGATCTCGTGCCCTCGCATTGCTTCCAGAACGTGGTAATCAAAGGCCGGTCCTGACAAGTGAGGCTGGCCCACCAGCAGCGCAGTAGCAACAGGAGCCAATGTAATAAGGAAAGTCGGACCAAAATCAGCACGCAGCCGATCGATGAGGCGGATCGTGCCAGGTATGGACGTAGGCTCCTCGATATCCAGGTCTATGCCATCCAGCCTGTGCTTCCGGAACATCTCCCGCAACGGCGTATAGTTTGCTTCGAAAATTGCTGGGTCGTCTCCGTCGAGCCGCGCGAAGGAGCCCTTGGCGGCTCCGCCGAGCATGCCCATCACTTTCACCCCGCTTGCCTGGCACCATGCCACCTCCCCCCACAAGGTGTTGAATTTCTCATGGTCCGGATGATCATCGTTCAGGGTGATGTTGTCCGCTCCATCGTTGAGGTGGATCGCGGCTATGACTGGTGCAGGGGAAGAGGGTTAGTACGCCATGCCTACGTTCGAGGGAGTCTAATCTTTCTTACTAATATGCGTTACGCCTGTGTTGTTGGTGATGAGTGGGAGCAGCGAGATGGGCGGACCGCCATGCGGTTGGTGGTGTGTCTGAGCATACAACACTATCCTGGGTAAATCGCCCGGCGGCCGCAATGGTGCCAGATCGGTCGTTGAAGACATGGACATGGAGTGGGAGTGGAGGGAGTTCGAGCAATGGCAAGTGCAAGCGAGGCGGCCACTCCCGCACCACAATGAATGCTTACATGTAAGGTACATACAGTATGTAAGATTTGCTTCTCGCGCGCGGGAGAGGGAGTCCTCTTTCTGGAGCTCACGGGAAGTTGGGAAAGTACAGCAGACGTCTCAGGTTTCGCTGTAACAGTCGTCATTGTGGCTCAAATCGCTGTACGTGACCTCTATCCCTCAGCACCATACCCATGCTTTTCCATATCTCATCAACTCATTACCATCTCATAATCTCGCACGCCTCTCGCTGGCCACTGACGGCAGTCAAGCATGGCTCTTAACAACCATGCCGCCCTCGAATGTCTCGCCAGCCTCCAGCTTCGTCCAGCCATCCACCGCACCTACTTCCACGCAGACCATCTTTTTGTACCCATCTTTGGGCTCAAAATCACCCATCGACTTCGCCTTCTCGATCCACGGATTCCACACAACACTATCTGAGATGCCGTCGCGGGTCACATCGAGCCGGGGCTTGCCGTCTTGCGTGATGGAGGTGGTATCCTGCTTTATTGCGCTGTAGACGCGGTCGACTTCGCCAGTGATCTGGAGGGATGGTGTGGACTGTTGGTGTTCGGTTGCGTTGAGGACTTTGTCGATGTATGTCGCACTACCTAGGCCGTTGATGGCGACTTTTGAGATGTCCTGCAGATAAATCAGCGCCAAATGCTTCGGCAAGGGTCGCGGTAATGATACTCACGTCAATCCTGAAGTATGTGTGCAACAGCATCTGGAATTCCAGAGCCTTGTCGCCCTTGTTCTGCACATTCAGCATCGTCTGCAGTCCATCCCTTGCCAGCGTCACGCTGTACACCAGCGAAAAGTCATAGCCCCATGCTTTCTTCGCATCCTCGCTCAGCTCAGAGGATGTCAGGCCAAAGTCGAGCTTCACGCTGTCGTCTCCGCCAGACGCGAGCTTGCCAGACTCGGAGGAGCTTTTCCCCAGGTACACCCAAGTCGAATTGCGTGCAAAGCCGTGTTGAGGAAGAGCCGATGTTGCGTGGTTCTTGGGTGGAGGGCCGAAGCACTGCAGGTTGACCGCATATCAGCAACATGATACGTCCAAGATCTCGGTCAGGAATGTGTACGCACTGGGAAAACGATTGGAACACCCCCTCTAACGGGCTTGCTCCCATCCAGCTTTGCCGCGTCGCTGACCCAAATGTTCTCGCGGCCATTGGCTTTCCAGCTGGTTACCGTCGCACCGTAGAGCAGGACTTCCACTGAGTCTCCGGTGGGGAGAGAAGCGATCACTCGGCCTTGCTCGGAGTGTACGCTGGGCTGGGGGCCAGTGCCGGATGGACTGATCGCGGAGGGCTTGTTTGGGCGGTCCATCTTGAGGGTCGTGGGATGTAGTTGTGGAAAAGAGTAGTTGGATGTGGATTGAGTGTGTTGTTGAGGCTCAATGGAAGCTTTTAACTTGACCGCAACGATGGTGGGGCAATTGTGAAGATGAAACGCGACTTGGAATGACGTCGGCAGCTCATATCGACATGCGATCAAGACTACATGGATTGACTAGACCTTCACACGCAACACACTCGCTCACGGAACCTACACGCAGTGGTGCTTTGCATTGAGTCGACCATGTATTGACATGCCGCGGCAGTGTCATCTGTCGAACAGGATAAGGGCACCCTGTCACGACCATGTTCTACAGCATCGGTATCTTGGCGCCACTGGCCGCCCTGAGCATCGGTGTCTCTTACGCTTGCGTGCTCTATCTGCTCACCTATAAGCGATCTCTGCAAGCGCCGTATACCAATGACTCCAGAGACCTCGAGGAATTGAAGGTGTTGCAGCGCGTTGTACAGGCTCTCACCGTTGTCTCTGCTGTCGCCATGCTCAGCTTGCCCTATTACCCTACGATTACCGCCACGGATCCATTCATGCAAAGCGCGCTGAGGGTCCTATGCTTCTTCTACGCATGTAAATTGCTTGACCTAGGGCTCACAAAGGTGGAAAAGCCTCCCACGAGACTCACCCGTAAGGAACGACCGGACGACGATAGCGAGCGACAGCCGGCTCCCATGCAAACGTTCCGCGACTGGACGGTGTATTCCTGGCTCCTCCTCACAGAGATGAGATACCGCAGCTTCGACATCGCCGTCAAGCAGAAAGGCCGCCCCCAAAACATCCCCGAAGTTACGTTAGACCGTAAGCAACACCTTCTCTGGACAGCCGGCCCACCGATCCTCCTGCCTGCGCTGGTGTTCTTGCTGCCCTCACATGCTACCAAGTGCGCCCTCCTCCTCCTGGTGATACAATCCGGCCTAGAAGGTATCCACACCGTTTTGCATCGCCAATGCCCAGAGCCCGTCTTCTTCCGCCCCTTTTCTGCTGCTTCGCTAAGCGATTTCTGGAGTACCAACTGGCATGCCGGCGCTACGTCGTTCCTGCAATCGCTGGCGTACAAACCCACACTCAGTATCACTGGTAGTAGGCCCGCGGCAGTGCTGGCGGCTTTCAGCCTTACTGGAATCTGGCATGGCTGGGCGGTGGCTCCTGTCTCTAAACGGCCGTGGGTATTGGGGTTGCAGGTGACGGCGTTGTTTGTGGGGTTTGGCGTTGGATGTCTGGTTGAAAGGTGGATCTGGGGAAAGAAGCAGGGCGGGTCGGTGCAGAGGGTTTGCGTTTGGGCTTACTCGCTCATCGGAGCTGGGATATGTGAGAGGACGTTGGAATGCTCTTGTAGGTATGACTGGCTTCGGCAGGACTGCAAATGAGCGTTTGTCGAGATCGGCAACCCGAAGTCGCAGTGGTCCGCTTTACACGTTGCCTGCGAGCATGCTGAATGTGTTTCACGGCTGTGGGGCCGCACTGAATCCTCTCGTGCCATTGCTATGCTACGCTACATCCATGGTATGCTATGCCCTCATGCTCGACACTCACCTGATAGAACAGGCCCTCCCCAATCTAATAGTCCTCGCTATCATACTCCTCCTCCTCGGGCAAAAGCGACCGGTACCTCCTCCCCGCCAGATCCTGCTCCAGTCCGCCGTCGCTCTCAGGGTCAATATACCCTACACATCAGAGTCAGCAATAAATCTCACGAGAACACAAGTCCCTTCACAACATACCTCTCCCACCAAACATACTCAACGCCACCGGCAAGAACACCAACGCATGCAGCGCCGCCCACACCACCAGCGCCAGCCACACCCTAAAATAATAAACCTCGAAAATCTTGCTCTGCGTAAAAGCCAACACAAACACACCCAATAATTTAGTAATCGTAATCCCACTAAACACACTCCCGCCCACATTCACCAACGCCGCCCAAGCCCTCGCCTCCTTCCCCCTCAACGCACTCGGCGCGCGCTCAAGAATGGACGGCGACGGGATCGTGAACGCGCGAGCGATGTGCGCGCAGAACTCCACGCCGATGCCGACGCAGATGACGATATTGACCAGACTGACGGCGTTGAGTGAGACGCCCGCGAGCGCCATGGTGCCGGCGATATCAGTCACGATCATCGCGACGGTCACGGTGACGACGATGCCGGTGGTCAGGGAGCCGAGGAGGGTGGTGGCGATTACGAGGATGAAAGCTAGGGCTGTGCCGACGAGGGTCGAGGCCAGTCGGACGATGGAGGCGTATTGGTCGAAGAAAATGTAGAATTTCGAGTAGGGGAATACGCTGATGCCTTCGTTTTTCTCGGAGATTTCGGTGGCGATGCGGCGGGCGGCGGCGTAGGCGGCGATGAAATCTTCTTGGCTGCGGAGCGGGGTGTGCGCGGTGCGGAAGTGACTAGCTGGGATCGTCAGGGCGGTCTTGTCTACGACCACTGCGTCACCGTAGGTGGCCTGTCCTGCGAGCGGACAGTCCTGGGTAGTGGGTGAATCGAGCCAGCGGAGCATGTACTGCACAAACTCCTCGCCTTCGGGCATACCGGCCAAGGAGATGTTCCAGCTCGGGTCGCGGTCCGCGAAACATGTCTTCTTACCATCAACGCAGCACTCCTCCAGTTCCGGATTAAGCCAATGGAAATAGTCGTCAATCCAACTCGCCGTCGCATCCGCAATGAAGCTCTGCTCGGGCCTCTTGCGCTCCTGCTCCAATATATTCGCCAACGAGAAAGCCTCGCACGTGCTGAAACGCCCACACAGCTCCTGTTGTGCATGCCGACTCGTCGCATTGACACCCTTCGTCACGAAGTACACCGGTGGTCCGGCGCCAAAGTACGCGTATAGATCGTTGAAATAATCAATCAAGTATGAACCAGTCGGGATCGCGATCCGCTGATCCAGGCCCAACTGCACTTCCGGGAGCAGCGCGATCCCCACGGCGAAGAAACCGAGGAAGAGCGTCATGACCGCCACGCGCATCTTGTTGCCCAAGAGCGCAGGCGCATACTTTTTGCGCACGAAGCGGCTGAGCCATCCCTCCTCCTCGACGCCAGAGAACGGGGCGCTGCCGAAACCATTCGGCAATCCATTAGAGTCCATCCCGCCTTTCTTGTCGAGCCTAACGCACGGCACGCAGTCCATCCGCCCGCTCTCGACCCGTTCCTGGTTCACAGCTAGCACGGCGACGAACATGGTCACCTGCAGGAGCGCGTTGATGAACACCGCGCCCGCCGCGTAGGCCGCGAAGTTCCTGACAGCGGGCATACCGACCGCGGCGCCCAGAGCGAAAGCGACGGTTTCACTCAACCCGCTCAGCAGAATGGACGGACCCATGCGTCCCAACGCCCTCGCCACTCTCTCCGGCACCGGCTCGTCCGCGTGGGAGATATTGACTCGTTCGAATTCGTGGACGATAAGGAAGATATTGTCGACACCTACTGCCAGCACCAGAAAGGGGATGACTTCTGCGATGATCAGGGTGGCCTTGACACCCATCGCACTGAACAAGCCGACGGAAGCCGCGACGCTCATGAGCACGATCAAGATCCCGACGACTCCTAGAGAGAACTTGCTTTGCACAAGAGCTTGCTTCGGGTTGCGGAGCACCATGCTCGCCGTGACGGTGGTGGAGCCTAGGGCGAGCGAGGCGTAGATGAACATGACGATGTAGCTGATGACCACGATCTTGGCGTCGGTGTTGGTATTCTTGTTCAGTTCCTGCTCGAGGGAGATCTCGGTGTTGAAAGAGAGGCGAAGGCCACGGTCGCGCGCCTCATCCATGACCTGAAGCAGCAGGACTTCCGCAGATGCCTCCCACTCCTCGGCCTTCTTCAAAGCCTCCGCTTCACTGGGGTTGTGGTTCTTGACCACCCATGTCACTACCAGAGCCTTCGCTTCCGTGATGGGCTCCGAGCTGTAGTTGTAGCCACCGAGCAGCCGCTGAATGGCCAATGGCTGTCCGAATGGTGGCAGACAGTTCACGGGAGTGTCCACGCAATCCTGGATTTGCTCGGCCCAACCTTCCTTCTCCAAGTTGTCGAACTCGCCATCAAAATACTGGGTCACGGATTGGATCACACACGACTCGCCCGTAGGTCTGTAACAGACATCATGCAGCGTGATACCATTCTCTTCAGTCTTCAACCCCGCGACTCTGGCTTCCACGTCAAACCACCACCTCAACGTCTCGTAGCTCAACACCGGACCCGGACCCGATGGCAGAGTATCGTTGACGAGGAATGCCTGTTCAGCTCGGAAGAAGGGCCCAAAGTTGGTGTCAAAGAAATGCTTCTCCTGTGCGGCGTCCGAGTCCGGAGCTACCCACAGCTTCACAGGATCGGTCTCGATCGCGAAGCGCATCCACCCGAGACTTAGCAGTACAACGACAAAGAAAGAAGCGGATATCGTGATGCCGGGAAACCGAGCACAGGTTCGTGCCAGATTGCTGAAGAAGCGGTCAATATAGGTATTGAGCACATACTGCTGCGTCGGCATCCGATCGGCCGGATATCCTCCCGCGTTACGACCGAGCATATCGTGGTTGTCGTCTTCGTCATCATCGTGCGCGCCGGAGTCTTGGAGGAGCTGCAGGCGTTCGTTCTTGGATTGGCGGTTTCTCGCGGCTGCCACGTGACCAGAGACGGCGAGGACGAGGAGGGTGATGAAGACCGAGTAGATAACGAGGACGGTGAAGCTGAGACAGGGGAGCAATCCGACGTGGCATTCTGGCGTTTCTTCCAGAGGCTCGAGGGCGGGACAGCTGGCTTCGCAGTCGACGCAGGCGCACTTGTATTGCTCGTCAGTGCTGTTGCAGGGCTTGGCATCGGTGAGAATGGTCTCCATGTCGCCAAAATCCTTGCTGCTCGGGCGAGGGAAGTCGATCTGGAAGGGCGATCCAAGGAAGGGCTTCTTGTCTCCCAAGAACTTGAGGAAAGACGTGAAATTCTTCGCTCCTCCACCAATGAACTCCATAGCCCGTCCACCCGTAGCGCCGAACTTGACATCCTTGCAGCTATCGTAAAACCCAGCCCCGAAATCATCGCTGATCAAATGATCCAGCTCCGTGACAAGGAACTTGTCGCCCTTAGGTACCGTCTGCGTGACATTGATGAACAGACTCTGATCCGGCGAGCAACTGAACGTGCAAAACAGGTCGAAGAAATTCGTCTTACACGCCGGACAAGCCGAGATGATATTCTGCGCTTTCTTCAAATTACTCTCCAATGTCTCCACCTGCTCTTCCGTGCAGCAGACGTCGCTGTCCTGCCATGCCGAGCCGCACACGGAGACGATGTGGTTGCGGAGCTCGGCGGAGGGGGCGGAGGCGAGGCCGTTGTCGGGGCAAGGCAGCTGAGACCCGAAGAAGGACTGGGAGCCGCAGTGGCCGCGGATGGCACACCGGCCGGCTTCGTGCTTGGCGGTGAGGTCGGGGCCGCTACCGGCGGCGAGGGCCAGGGAGGGTATCGTGAGCCATGGCGCCCAGCTCTGCGCCTTCATCGCTGCCGAATGCGCTGCCCGGATGAGCAGTGGGAGTATTGATGTCGCTTCCGAGCTGCTTCTTACGCCGTCTCGTACTTGCGCAACTGGTGCTATGCTCCCTCCTACACTCCGGATGTCTGTGGTTGTGTGGGTGGTACAAGAGTTCGCAAGGGTAATGGAGATGAACTGCACGACGCTTGCCGCCTAGCAAGAGCTCCCAGTCAATCGACTAACGTCACCGCCGCGGCCACGCTCTAGAGGCCAACATGATGAAACGTCCCGCCACCCGTTCCTGCGTGAGTGGCTGGAGCTTTCTCCGCAACCCGCTGAGCCGCACAGGACCACGACCTTGACATGACTCGTGTGAGCTATCGCGGTACACGTACATGTATGGCCTACCGATCACCTCAATAGTCCAGGGCGTCCACCAGAGTAAGGCTGAGTACATGTTAGCAGTAGGCGCAGACCGAGGATCAGACAATCTTCTACTACAGTTACATAAAAGATACACTCTACCTCGCCTACTCGCTCCCCCATCGTCGTCTGTCTAAGTCGCTGCAACTACGCGGTGGTAAACGCATCCGCACCCCATCGGCACCGCGACATTCCATCCCATAGTATAACATCCTACGCAATGCTCACCTGCTCCAATTGCAAGCTTTGCCCAAGTCAAGCACTGCGCGGATGCAATCAGGTGCCACCTCAAAGCACCCGGAAGCGAGCCCGCTTTGTCAGGCAGACTCTCAAGCGGAGGTGCTCTCCCCAACTCTCTTCGTCTGCTCCATCTCCCTCGCGTGCCCGTTCGGCGTCGGGTCGTTCTGCTGGTTCGGCGGCGGTGCGTCCCCGTTCTGCCGACCCTGGTACGGCCGTCCGCCCCCTCGCTGACCCTTCCGCTGCGGCTGGGTTCCATCCCTCTAAGATTCGCCCCCGCTTGCGGCCTGAGCCGGCGCAGGACTTCCCGCAGGCCCAGCAGCAGCACCAGCGCTAGCACCGGCACCGGCACCTGCACCTCCCCTTTCACCACCACGTCCACCTCTACCACGCCCTCTATCGCCACGATCGCCGCCTCGACCTCCGAACCCGCCACCACCTCTACCCCAGCCGCCGCGTCCGCCACGGCCAGACTCGCTATCGCTCCCTGTAGTTGCACCGCCTGCAGATTGGTAGCCGCCTCTCTCAGGACCTGCTCCCCCACGCTGAGCCGGGCCGCCGCGGTTACCATACCCTCCACCACGGCCCCGGTCGTTGAAGTTCCCACGAGGTCCCGGCCTGTATTCCGAAAGACGTAGGCCCTTGAACTTCTCCTTCGCTTCTTGAGGCGGGCTGCGAGCCATCACCTCCTTCATCGTCTGCGCATCGCCGAAGTGTGCCACATAGCGGCCAGCGGCGCCTACTTTCTCCATCCTTGCGATCTTTTTGGCATCCTCGGGAGCGAAGATCTGAGCCTTGACATCGTCGGCTGTCAGGTCGACTAGACCGATGATGAAGATCGCCTTCGATTGTTCCTGATGAGGCGAAGACTGGACGTTCGACGGCTTGTTCTGCACCGGTGTCTGGGATGGCTTTGGCGCTTCTGCAGGGGTGCCGTTTGTGGGAGGCATGTTGACAGTGGGCGCTGGGGTACCGTTAGTTGTGGAAGGTGGCGCACTCGGCTGTGGAGATGGGGCAGCAGGTTTCGACGAGATGACTTGTTGAGGCGGAGCAGGCTTCGGCTGCGTTGCTTGCTCGAATTGCCTCTGCGCAAGAGGCTGCTGTGCATTCTGCTGAGGCGGTGGCTGGTGAATAGGGTTCTTCTCGGCCGACGGACCCTGCGGTGGCTGCTTAACCTGCACTTGAGCCATCGACGGCGGCTGCTGATTAGGCGTTGGGAGGTTGCCACCCGTGGGCGCCATGCCAGCGTCTGACGGCGCTGAAGGGATAGCTTGCGGGCGCTGCTGCTGCGTCTTCCCGGTCCTGTGGGAGAAGTTGAAGCCTTGCGCACGCATCTCGGTGCCTATCCGACCTTGGTCAATGTCGAGGACAAGCCAGCCGAACGCAGCATCCGCAAGGTTGAAGTTCCACATGTTCTTGAAAGCAGACTCGTCGACCTGACCGTTGGGTGGTCCACCACCGAAAGGGTTGCCGCCGGATGCAGTGGCGGGCATCTTGCTGACAAGCTCGAGTGCCAAGTGGAGGAGCTTGTTCTGGGCTTCGTTCTCCGAAACGGCGGGCTCCACTTCATGCTTGACAGTCTCCCACACATCATTGAACTGTGCCTTCGATGCCGAAAGCTTGCCGCGGTAGTGATCCAAAGATGGATTGACCGAGAACTCGTTGTATGAGCTGCCATACCTGAAGTGCAAGCCTGCCGAGACGGAGAAGTCCGCCTTGAGTGTGACCGAGAGCTGATTGAGTAGACCTTCTCTCGCGGGCGAAGCGTGCGTGATGAGGACGCGTGTCTCGGTCGGGTCGTAGACACGGTTCGCGGTGTCGATGAGCTCGCCAATTTGGAGGAGCGTTGTCCACATTGTGCCTTGCCCACCAGCAATTGTTGTCCGACCCTCACCGTTATCGAACATCTTGTGCATGACGACCGCGCCACCCAGACCCAGCAAGCGCAACTTGACCCCTCCAATGTCCAGCACCCGCGAGTGCGACTCATCAATCACGTGAAGGTTGTCAACCTTGTACTCGCCGGACCGCAGCTTTTCCAGCACCGACACATCTTCGCAAGCGCCCCAAACGCTGTAGACCGGAACATCGAGCGAGTACGTCTTGTTGAGGAATTGGGGAAGCTCGGACAGAGGTAGACGCTCTCGTTGGAAGCGCTCTCTGATAGACTGTTGTGGCCCGGAGCGTGCGATGTCGCCTTTGACGGGTTCGGAGAGAAGAGGCGAGTACTGGGCGACGTGCTTGAGGGTCCTGTTTATTGTTAGCTTCCCAGAAGTTCTCTGCGGCTTGACGTGAGCTCACTTCTCCGCTATCCGGTCCAGCGAGTTGTTGTCGTAGAAACCAAAGTCACCGGTGTGGATGATGTAGTCCGCGTTGGCGTTGCGGGCATGGTCGTTGAGTTGTCTGAGGTTGCCTGAACTTCACCATCAGCCTGTGTCAAGCTTCTGTTATCATCCCGAGGTGGTTATACCTCTGACATCGGCTATACAAAGCACTCTTGCGTGACCGATCTGCTGCACGCGACCCTGGTTCGGGTCAAGCGGGCGAGCTCCCGGTGCAGGCCCGCTGGCGTTGGGTTGCCCGTTGGGTTGCTGGTATGCTTGCGAGTAGGCGCGAGGCTGCGTTGGTGCTTGGTGCTGTTGCTGCATGTCGGATTAGTGTGTGCTCGGGGAAAGACGTGATTTGATGGCGGCGGACGTACAGCCATGGGAATCTGTGAGAGGCGGACTTTCTGGGGTACGTGAACGGAGCTCGGGGGTCTGTCGGCTGCTGCCTGACTGCGCGACGCTGGAAAGAACGACGAAGGCGCTGCTCGGGGAAGTCGTGGATTGCCGTGGAGTGAGGACGGGGGTGTGTATGGAGTGGTGAGAAAATGGCAGTAGCCTTGACGATGATGCGATGTTGCATGAAAGTGAAGAAGATGCGCCTTCTTGTCCGTCTGAGACGCGTGCCAAGAGCCGGGGAGCCACGGGCCTTGCCGCCGCTAGCAAATACACATCACAGGTGGCAGGCTCGACGACTTCACTCCATACCCTCTCGTTGCCCACTACATGTACATACTTCAGTGCAACAGAGTGACCTTCCACCGTAGGACAGGTTCAATCACTCATTCATCACTCTTGGTGAGGCTGCTCACTGACGAGCGCAGGTCGAGCTTGTTACACTTCACCGTCGAAGCGTTGAGGGAATCTCGGTTTCATTGTCGTCGCAGAGCCACGTGGAGTGAGCAGGCAAGTGAGCAAACCCGAATAAGTCGGAAGGCACGCAATTCAACGGAAGCGGAGCACTGACCGGTGACAATGGGACGGGGGTGAGATTTGCAGCGGCCATACAAGCCTTCCTTTTGCACACAACTCTCCTCTCTACATCATCAACCTCTCTCATCTTCTCCATCTTCGACCTCGATACACTTCTCACTCCAACTCACAAACATATACTGTCTTGCCCACCGCGGCGACAGACATATCGGAGTCGGTCCGCTCCAAGCAAAACTTCCATCTTACGGAATACGGGAGTCTTGTCCTTGGGACTCCGGCCTTGCACTTGAATCCTCAGCTGTGAATCATCCTTCTGGCTCTCATACTAATAGACGACACACTCACCACGGAGAAGCTGCGTCCCAACACATGAGCTTGCAATCAGCCCAATCACCGACACGAACAGTCTTTCCCCGGCTTCAACCCATCTGTTCGACTCACGTTAACAAGCCAGACTAAAGTCATTACTTTCTCTCGGACTTCTTCAACATACTCCGGCGTTGGGGCGTTCTGACGACTTGCTTTGCGACTATTTAAAGCTCGACGTTTGCGCGCACTACTTCTCAACCCAAGACCAATTTGGTGCTGAAGCATGGACGGCTTTGAGTTCACGATGAGCTACCCGGCAACAGCAGAGCGTGGTACGTACTTTGCCCACCCTTCATGGCCTGACTCTTTATACTGACGACGCCGTAGTGACGCCACGACCCGCGCAGAGAGCGCCGGGATCTCGATCCCAGGTACCCTCCGGTTTGTTGGCTCGTCGCTTTCCGTGACGATTATGGGCTGACGGTTCGTATCGAAGACCACGGAATGACGCCACTCACCACGCTCCCTCTGCCGAGTCGTCATGGTACGTATCTGCAGGCTCTGAAGCCGAGCGTGCATTGACTAAGGTGCCTTGCAGAACAACACAGTTCGGTCCTTGAGGCGGACACCACCACGGCTCGCGCAAGCTCGCGCTGCTTCTTTCCCGGATCTCGGTCAGTGGATCTGCTGGGTCACGCTAAACCAGTGCCCGGTACAGCTCCTTTGCCGACAAGGTTGGCCGGCTCTTCTCCGGCCACAAAGCCTGAACGTATCTTCAGCACAGGCACTTTCACATTCAAGACGATCAAATCAATCTATGCAGACAGCGACGAGGCCGTCGCCGCAGGCAAAGGTGTTGGTATCAACCTCATTCGGCGCCAGAGCGATGGTGTCCTGTACATCGAGAAGCTTGTAGCAGTCTCCACCGCCATCCAGCAGGCTCGTGCGATCGCGGAGATTGACGCTCTAACACAACTGAAGCTTGCCGGCGCTCCGAATTACATCAATCATATGCTAGAGAGCTTTTCCGAACCCGGCGCTGCGTTCGGAAGCATCATTCTCGAGTACTGCGAGGCTGGAACGGCCTACAGCTTGATCAAACGGAAGATTCTGGAACGCCAGCAACCCACGGAGGCGTTGATCTGGCACACGCTTGCTGGACTGTCGAAAGCTCTGCACTTCTGCCACACCGGCATCGATATCGATCGCTTCGACCGGCTGCCGCCGCAAGACTGGAACACTGTCTGCCATCTCGACATAAAGCACGTGAACGTCTTCTTCACTCACGACGGCGGCAAGAATGGCATCCCAAGACTCGTTCTGGGCGACTTCGGCTGCGCAACGACCTGGCAAGATATCCAGGATGGGACAGCGAAGAGGACTCTCCAGCTGCGTGGCACACTGGGCTGGTTCCCGCCCGAGTGCAAGGCCTCGAGCGAAGGTGGGTGGGACGGAGACTATGGTATGCCGACCGATATCTGGCAGACGGGTGCTGTTGCGCAGGCTATATGCCGGCTGATCATGGTGCCGGATATGAGCTTTGTGATGAGAGGGAGGGCCTGCGGGCGTCACTACAGCAATGAGCTGAACGACCTGGTCACGCTCTGCATGAATGCAGACCCGCTGAAGCGTCCGAGGGCTGCCGAGGTGGCGAGGGTGGTCAAAAAGCAGATGGAAGTGCGTGGTTTGGTCTTTTGATGTACTTTAAAATGTGCGGTGTAAGATAGCGAAGGCTCGAGAATCTGGCGTCTCCGTTGCTCGCTCGCGGAAATTCAAGCACACTAGCGCTGACTACCATTGCACAATCTCGTTTGGTGTTGCAGAGATGATTGCAGGGTTTGACTTCCGTTAATTCACTTCGGGGTTTTTCTTGACCATGAAATGCGCGCTCTCCGTACCACAACACCATCCATCAGCCAGCGCAACCACAATACGGTGCTCATCGTGTGTCTCTCTATAGCAGAGATCACAGCAGAGTTCCGCATGGGCATCCAGAAATCACGAACGTAAAGGCCACTACTGCTTGCTTCTCCCACGGCTGATAGTACTTTTCCAGCACGCCGAAAACAAGTACACCCGCACGTAAAAACACGCTGATTCGGGGACACGCACCAGTCTTCACTACGCATACTACAGGAACAAGACCAGAAGTGAGATTTCATCAATCAATCCATACTCGACTACTCTACTCTCACACAACTACCGTAATAACCATACACATCCTCCTGCCAATGCCACAACGAACTCCATACCCATCAGCGCCGAGCTCGCAAGCAGGCGCGTGGCCATCACGGATCTCATGCTGCCTAGTCATGCCAAGGGTCCAAGTCAGAAGCGCCACTTCGCTATGCGTACAAGCGTATCATGGAGAAGAAGCGAGAATGCCGAGTTTTGTAGACCATGCGGAACGCCAGACAGTAGCGAGGAGACAAGGCGATGACGTCGAGACCGTCTTCACTTCGTATGTGCCGCCGAGAAAGCCGGAAACGCGGAGGGTGCGTGATATGCTACGACCATGATACTGGCCCAGTAAGGGCTCATCGAATGTATCTTTGCGATGCGATGACCTAGCAGGCAGTCTTGTGAGGCCTCTTCAGCTGGCTGAGGAGCACGTCAAGCTCCTTCCAATTGTCTGGCGATGTTGCGAACTTGCGATGCTTGCGAGATTGGCAATGCTGTCATACGTCAGTAAAAGTTTACCCGGCACAAAGTAAGCCGACGCACCTCATCAAAGTCTTCGAACTTGTCACGGCAATTTTCGCAATAACCCGGCTTCGGATCCCGCTCAACCGGCTTGCGCTGCTTGGCAGCCGATTTGCGCGACTTCAATGCTTGCTGAGCGCCAGAGTACTCGTCGTCTTCGTGCACCACACCGAGGGTCTCCTGGGCTTTACGCTTGGCTGCGCGGGGTGGCGGGTCGCGATCATTGTCGTTGTTGATTGCCGCCCGCATGTCATTCATGTACGACGACGGTATGCTGACATGTGAGTTTACGCTAGCACCTCGCTCAAGAACCTTCCGCTTGAGCGCCGAGACTTCTTTGCTGTCACCAATGCGGTGGTTGGCTCCAGGTGCGGTCGATGAGATGGCTGCGGATGAGATGTATTGTGAACGGATAGCGGACGTGACATTGGAGTGCTGCAACCCGGAAGCAACGGGCTCGCCTCCAATCATGCGTGGCAAACCGCGGAGGGTCTGCTGTGTGCTGCCGAAGAGCGACGGCATGCCTTCGTTGGAGGACTGCCGCTTTGCCGGCAGACCTTTGGGTGGGTCGAGCGGCTTGGACAAGGAGTCAGCTTTAGCATCTAGCTTGCGTGGGGAGCGTCTGAGATTAGGCTGGCGCTCGATAAGCGCAAGTGGTTGTGCGCTGCCACGAGTAGAAGCAGCGCGTGTTTTGCGTTGAGCGGTGGCGAGCTCGTCCTGCATCTTGGCAGCGGCTTGCTGTTGAGCTTTCTTGGACTGAGGAGGCTCTTCGAGAAACGGACACCGACCGGGACCGGACATCCTGAATTGCGGCCATTTGCCTTCATGTTTCGATGCTGGCTTCGGGTAGTCTCGCACCATGACAGGCTTTGTCTTTTCGTTCATATCGTGAACATAGATGTAAAAGCCTTGGAACGTGCACATGTCCTGAGCAGCGACGGTCATATCCCGGTCCGCCGGGCCGTTGACCTTCTCGTTCCTGAGTAGCTGCTCCAAGTCGGCATCCTTCACAGTCTTGGCTACGACCCTACCGACCGACGTCTGGCTGCGTGTACCGTGCGGAACAGGTACATCGTTCTCAGCCGCCTCCATGATGGTCTTCAGCATCCGATGGAGCTTCTCCAATGCCCATATCTTGATGCCATACTGACGTGCTCGTGACAAGATGTCTGCACCTTGACCTTGCGCCTTGCGCGGGTCAAGATCGTGTGTAATGCTGGCCGCCTGTGTTTGTGTCCGTCGGTGGAGGTGCGCGTCCAATAGGTTTGTTGTCTTGCGCTGGTCGTGAGTGACCACAGATGGCGGAGCAGCAGCCTCATGAGCACCATCACCTGTGGCATCCTCGTCCGGGCTGGTGTTGGTGAGCTCGGACGGTATCTGCCGTGTGGTGACAACATGTGTCACGCTTCTCGAGAAAAACTTCTCTTCTCGGGCACCAAGTGACTGTATGTGGCGTACGGTCTTCAAGCGCACATCATCCGACACACCATCGAAGTAGATCACGAAGGACGGGAACTGCCGCCGGTAGTGACGCTGCCATTGTCGTACCGACTCGCTGTTGTCGGCCACTGGCGCTCTCTGCATTCTCAACTGGGCCTGCGGTTGCTGGATGGTGGGCTTCTTATCGCGTACGGCGGCAAGCTTCCGGTCGAAGGCGGTGGGCTGCGAGTTGGATCGCTTCGAGAAGGGCTCGTCGAGTTTGAGCTGACCTGCCAGCACGCCAGTCCTGCTTCTGGGGTCTACATTCTCCTCGTCGTCATCGTCAGGTATCTCAATGACCTGCTGCCTTTTGGCGGGTGGCTGATCCTGCCCAGCATCCCCCAGCTGTGCCCGCGTGCGCTTGCCATTGGTGGCGGCAATATTGCGGAATGGCGAATTAATGGCGTTCGGCACACTGGCCAGCGGTGCTCTCCTGCTCGTCATATTGGGCGAGGTCGGTATTGCTGGCGATATGATACTGTTGTCATATACATGCAGAGGATTGCTGAAGTGTCGGCGAAGCTGAGGCTCGGGGCTGGTTGGCGGGGCAAGCACGCGACGGGTACGCGCTCAAGACCGGCGACAAGGTGCCATTGGGGTCGAGGGCGGTGGGGTGTATGGGACGAAAAGCATGAGCACACAAGCAAAGAACGTGAAGTGCTGTCGCCGTGAGTACGGTGGATATGGGCGGCGGTGGTTGGCATGGGCGGAGGAGGTTGTGATGTTTGTTTAGCATCTCCACTAGCGCCTGCGCGCGATCCCGCCGCTGCCATGCGAACTCAAGCTAGCCACCTCGTCTTTCCTTTCTCTCACACACATGCTCGGAATGAGAAATTGGCATGGCAGGTGTCGCCGTTCGGGAGGCTAATATATGCCCTGGGAGGATGGTACACGGACATGACATGGCTAGACTGAATGCCGTTGTGTACAACATCACGAAGATGGCGCCGTAGCAGCAACGAAGCTTGGCATCACGAACAAGAAGTCCTCAGCCATCATGAAGCAATCCTGTCCTCCGGGAGGCGTCGGGCTAGGAAGGTGAGCGTTGATCGATGGCTGGAAACGTTCTTGTGGCAGGAGTAGGATGCGCAAGACCAAAGACGCCTGCAAACACATGCTTGTATCTCGCCACAGCATTGGAGACATCGCAAATTGTCTGGGTCCTGCGTGAAAGGCAGGAGCAGCTGCATTGGATACTACGGCATGTAACTTCGCCTTGTCAATAGATCTCTTCCCTAAAGACCGCCATTCTCGCCTTCCCACGACCGTCAATCCAGGCCCTGAACATTCCGCCGCAATTGAAGTCCGCCACAATCGTACCGCGACCGTCGTACAGGTCAATCCCAATGATGCCACCCTCTCCCTCGCCTGATTTTAGCCATCGGTCTTCAGCTGATAGCTGTAGCGCACCGTGCGGGCCCGCCATCGCAGTCACCGCGCCCTGCAGTGGTGCGATGCCAACGGTGTGAGGATCGTGAGGGTTGCTTTGCGAGAAGCGTGCCATCGCGGCAGCGGTTCGCACGGCATTGAGGCGAAGGAAAGAGTCGCCATTGCCTGTGCCAGACATTGCGACGGCGTGGACCGACTGCCCGTGATGTCTTTCATGGTTGTCCGTACTCCGGCTAGGTATTTGTACATAGTTCGCCAAACCAGGCAGACAGTCGATTACGAGCGCCGCTAAAACTGGTATGGTGAAGCGATCCAAGAGTAACGCAGCAGTTCCTATTTGTACCTGCCACTCCTCGGCCCAAAACCCAGCACCGAGGGTGGGAGTGTCCCCTATTCGACCTGGGAGCTTGTTTGTAAGTCCGCCGGTGGAAGTGGCTACGCAGATTGCGCCGCTGCTATCAAGCACCACACAGCCTACAGTACCCTGAGGCAGATACTCTTTGCCGTCCCAACTCGGATCATTACCCACGCATGCCTCAACACGCCAACCGATCAGATCTTCATCCAAGCATGACAGTTGCTCGCCGTCGGCCGCCCGTTTATGCTCCGCGTACGTCACACCATCATAGCTCATCCCAAGTCCCCGGCGGTGCTCTTCCCACCTCCGCCGCGTCCAGAAGTAACTCGGTTCAACAGTCTCCAGACCCCATTCCTCTGCAAGTCTATCGCACGTATGCCCTTCCAGCTGGCAATGCGATCCTGCTCCACCACCGTCATCCGCTTCCCCACGAAGCAGCATCTCCCTCGCCAGCAAGATCGGGTTCTTGGCGCGCGTCACCCTCATCACGCCGACCCCACGCTTGCGGTAGCCTTTGCTGACCATCACGGAGGCTTCGAGTTCGTGGGTCTCGGCGCAGGTGTATACCGCGCCATGGCCGGAGTTGAAGAGGGGGTTGTTCTCGAGGAGGGTGACGGCTTGGGTCGCGACGTCGAGGGCGATGGCGCCGGGCTTGACCAGCGACTGGTGTGCTTCGTGTAGGATTCGTAGCAGGGCATCGCGGTAGGTCTGGTAGGCCTGCCGTGGGAGGTTCTGGTAGGTGATGTTGCCTGCGCCGCCGTGGATGATGATACGGGGCTTCACCGGGGCGGGCTTCTCCATGCTGCTCATGGCTACATGTAGCTATATTTTTTCTTGGAAGATCGTGAGAAAGGACAGGACAGGGAAACACCACTTGCCTACTCTACTCGCCGGTATCGTAACCACTCGATATTGTCAAGTGGGATGCGGTGCGTTGATCGGCTTTCTTCCCCAAGAGGAAGGTACCAATAATTGGTGGTCAATGCACTCACTCGACCTTCAAAGTCACAGCCTGCAAGCATTTGACATCCGCAAGATTCACCAACGTCCAGTATGTATCTCTCCCAGAGATTGCATGTAGGGTTGTCAATGCCTTCAGCATCGCAAAAGGTGAGAAAGAACGTAGAGGCAGAACACCGGCTGTATGCAACCTCCTTGATGGCGCCGGCTGCATGCGAGCCGAGTTCTCACGACTCCTCAGCTGAGATGAGCTGAGCAACACACCACCGACGACCTGATGCGGGGGTCGTACGGATGGCAAGAGACCTCGGACGGGTCAGGCGAGCTCACATGCCCCTCACTACACATATATGTACACCCTACCGATGGGCGTGAGGCTTGTGGTATTCACTGTTCTCCTACTATCTATTCCCTGGATCGCTACAAAGCTTGACAAGAAATCAGGACTCTCGATATGTCTATCCAAACCAATTTGTGCGTTAAGCCTAGAAGTATCGAGTTCATTCATTGTCAGAGACGATCACTGACATTGCACTACGCCCGTCCAGGTTCATTAACGGCGAGGTAAGTACACGTGTCAATGATCATCGCCAGATGCGCTAACAGGCCTGCAGTATGTGCCATCGTCCAAGGGCGAGACTCTCAGCATATACAGCCCAAACGACGACTCTCTGGTAACCGACAAGGTCCAAGTCGCCTCGGAAGCGGACGTAGACCGAGCTGTCGATGCCGCCAAAGCGGCCTTTCCGAAATGGCGAGACACCGCAGGTCACAAGCGTGCGGCCATCATGTACAAGTTCGCGGATCTCCTCGAGAAGAACGTCGACAAGCTTGCCAAGCTCGAGTCAACCGCGATGGGACAGCCTATCTCCGTTGCGAAGAAGTTCATCCTAGCCCCAGCCATGATCTGGAAGTACTATGCTGGCTTCGCGGGGAAGGTGGCTGGCGAATCGTTCCCTCCTGACGAGGATGGGACGTATAAGATTGTACAGTACGAGCCTCTCGGAGTTTGCGCCGGCATCTGTGCCTGGAATGGTAGTCATGTACTCGCCGCTTGGAAGATGGGTCCTGCTATGGCCACCGGCAATACTTTCATCCTGAAGTCTTCCGAGAAGTCTCCTCTGGCACTCGCTGCGTATGGAGATCTTATCAACGAAGCTGGCTTCCCGCCGGGAGTGATCAACATCATCACCGGCGCTGGGCCAGTTGGTGCGATGCTCGCAAGGGTGAGTTCACGAGCAAAGTTGACCAAATGGGGCACTCGTGCTGACGATGCTGCAGTATGTGCTATCTTGCAAAGTCTACCGGTCGCGGGCCTTTTAGTGCCTCCGCTATACATCCACTGTGTATCGATCCACTCTTGCTCCTCAGACGTGCTGACAAGACTCTCTAGCCACATGAAGATTGCCAAGATTGCTTTCACAGGCTCCGCAACCGCCGGACGGGCAGTGATGGCGGCGGCCGCAAAGTCAAACCTGAAGCACGTCTCGCTCGAGCTAGGAGGGAAGTCTCCAGCCCTCGTATTCGACGATGCTGACCTGGACAATGTGGTCGAGCACACTTCTGTCAGCTTCCTGCGGAACTCTGGCCAGATCTGCTTTGCTTCGTCCCGCGTGTTGGTCCAAGAGGGCATTGCTTCCAAGTACATTGAAGCAATCAAGACCGCATTTGAAAACGCTGACAAGAAGATGGGCGATCCATCGCTGGAGGACACGGCTTTTGGTCCGCTCGCGGACAAGGCGCAGTTCGAGCGTGTGATGGGGTTCTTGAATGACGGCAAAGCTGAAGGCGTGCAATTCCTGGCTGGTGGAGCAAGGAAGGGTGACAAGGGAACTTTCGTTCAGCCCACCGTGATCCTGAACCCGGATCTGAAGAGTAAAGTCTATACCGACGAGATCTTTGGCCCGGTGATTTCGGTGAAGACGTTCAAGACGGAGGAAGAGGCGCTGGATATGGCAAACGATACTACCTACGGACTGGGCTGTATGATACTATCCACCTCTTTCCTTCCTTGCATTTACTGACATATGCTCTCAGCAACCGTTTATACAAACGACATCGCCCGTGCGCTCCGGGTAGCAGGCAAGATCGAAGCAGGTACCGTCGGCATCAACTCCGCATTCAACACATCTGTCCAAACGCCATTCGGTGGCTTCAAACAATCAGGTATCGGCCGTGAGAGTGGCAAGGAGGCGTTGAACGAGTATTTGCAGCCGAAGACGATACATATCAACATGAACCTGGTATCGAAGAAGGCGTGATGGCGGTATGTATATCGCAAGCGTGTAGTATAAGGCTGCGCATGGCTTCAGCATCTCTGTTTCAAACCGTATCCCACAATGCGCCGTTGACTACTGAAGACTTCCCAATATGACCCGGAGAGGGTCAGAGCCGTGGATGACGGTCTATCATGCGATGTCGGCCACACAGCCCGCGCTCGATCAAATTGCTGAGCAAACGACGGTTGCCACCGACAAGGGATCCCTCTACCTCATGGGCGCTAGAGTCTAACAAAACCTGGACCGTCGACTGCTCGAGTGGCGAGGCTGCTAGGCTCAGTTGCGCAACACCTGCAGTGCGGAGGATTGCTGAAGCGAGTCTGGTTGACCCGTTGTCTGCCGTTGGGCATCGGGCTTGGAAAGAAAGGATCGGCGAAAGGTGCTCCGCCAGTACGAGACGGAATCAAACAGACTGGGCTGCTGCGATCGAGACACCAGTCAGATCGCTGCGGGAGGTTGGGATCGCTGCCGTATGGAGAGGGACTCCAGCAAACTCCACTTAGAGCTGCGGTCCTGCATACGGACTCTTGGAACTCTGGTACCGATATGTTCTATACGTTATACGACCACGGACGTCCAGCCCAACCGCACCCCTCCAGGCTATCATCCGGGAGACGTTGGAAGTGACGGCGGTAACATCGGCTGCTGGTGACGAGTGCCGTACCACGATCATCATCAACAACCACCCGCATCAAGCTCCCCCCAACGCACCATGCAGCTCTAACGTTTCTGTGGCACCCTCGCTCCGCAATCCCCACCTGCAGCTTCCCACCTACCCGGTCGACAATGCATCGTCTGCTGTGACACCCAGCACACGACGTGCGGCGGGCTGCATCAAATCCGGGTAGAGCTCTGTATGCTGTGTAACGTGAACCAGCACTAGCTTTTCGGTCGTCGTACACAAAGTGATTCTGCCGGTTGCGAGGAAGTTTTTGACGGTCACACCGAGTGTTGATTGCGTGACCGGCGGTGTCTGGTGGCAGATGCTCGGCAGCGTGGATTCAGGGGTGGCTGCAGCTCGTGGCAGCCACTGCTGGTGGTGAACCGGCACACACCAGAGTCTGCCAGGCATCGCGACGTCACCGGTTTGAGACTGACTCTACTACTCTGCTCTCGGACGAGATGGCGTTGGGTGTCGGTGCGCCGTGTTTTTGTGTCTCTTACAGCGTAAATACATGTGGTTTATGAATTGCTCTTGTTTGGAGCATCAGGGGTCGGATTGCTCGTCACCACTGCCACCACAGCTGCCCGCTACCTACTTGTACACGACGGTCAGTCGTCATCCTGATCAAGTGCTTCTTTTATGAGGAAAGGTCAGGAGGCAAAGGCACATCGTGCCGGATTGCGAGGTAGATGGGCTTGTAGACGGTGAATGTTTGGGGGCGCAGATATACAGATTCGTGCCGTTCGCTATTTGTACATTTGTCCATACCTTCTCCAACACAGTCCATTCACTTATACAAGATTTACTTCCATGATAGATGTACATAAACTCCCACAACTCACAAGGCAGCGAAAGCCGCGCCCAATATGCGCAGCTCAAGTTCCGGCGAAAAACAAACGGACCAAACCATCTTGACATCGTCATGAAACAGACCACTGCCCCCTAACGCACAACGCCACGCTCGGTAAGCAGAACTTCAACGGGGCGGCAAAAGAAACAAGCGCCCAGACTCGCAACCCTCACAACCCCAGCGCATCCACATTATCCTGAAACCGGTGCTTCTCGACGCTCTTCCGAGAGCGCTGCGAATTCGAAGCCTCTCTCGGCGGCTCGCCCGGCGGCAGCGGCGGGTTGGTAGGCAAAGGCGGTACCCTACTTCAAAGAACGCACAATGTCAGGGCCCAGTCTCCCATCGAAAGTCAAGAGCACGCCATCAGCACTCAAGGAGTCTCATACCTATTATTATCAACAAAATGCGACTTAGTCCGCAAAAGATTCACCACGCTGCGACCGAACTTGCGCGCTTTGACGCTGGGCGTCGGGTTCCGCGAGAACGTGCTGGCGTCCTCCACCTCATGGACTTTGATTTCCATGCCGACGTTGTAGGTTTGGGCGTGCTGCTTGCGCATCTCGGCTTCCCAGGGCTTGCGCATGTTGATGTAGTCCTGCGGGTTCCAGGGCGGGTTTTTGGCGCGCTCGGGCTCAATGGTGAGGGGTGAGGGCTGTTGGGGGAGGGCGGTGGAGTCCAGAGCTGCGTTGTCGAGGATGCCATTGCGGCCTGTTGCGTTTTGGGCGAGGCTGGGGCTGCTGTGCTGGGGTGGAACGTAGAGGGCGTGCGGGATGTTGAGGGGCGAAACGGTGGGTCTGGGTCCCGGAGACGGCGGAGGCGATAGCGGAGTGCTGTGAGCGAGGGACATGGGAGTTGAAAGGAGGGCCCGGTTCGCGCCGTGGCAGTATGTGTTGTCCAAGAAGCGGATGAGGTTTTGCACGTCCGCTGCGATGCTCATGGCGCCCAAGCTCACACGGACGACACCTGTCGGTTTGCCGAGCATGATCTGAGTAGGTTTTGAACAGCGGTGGCCGGCTGCATACGCCGCTTTCATCTCTGCCGGCGACCAGTTCAGGTAGGTCGCCATGCCACCCGGGTTGCAAAGCGACCCGCTCCTGACAAAGATTCCTTGATCATCGGCGGCCTCCTCAACCTCTTCATACGGAACCATGCTACCGTCCGCGTGCTGCACATTAAATGCGACGGTCGCACCTTGCACGGATGGATCGCCGTATGTCGTGTTGTCGTCCTTGTATATCCGACAAAGCGGTAATCCATTGCTGTGCGTGAGGTTGGAAAGAGAGTTGTAAAGCTGCTTGCCCAGCTGCGATGTATGATGTGAGATGAACTTCATGGGGTTGGGCCCGTATAGCCGCTCGTGAACGTTCATCCCATGATCCAGCGCGAATATGGAATGGAACGGCAAAGTGCCATCTTCCAGCCTGTCGTGTATTGACGAGTTCTTCTTCGCGTGCCACGTGTCGTTCACTGCGATGACCATGTCCACTGTGCCGCCACCAAAGTACTTGCGGCTCTCCAGCACATGCGCCGACTCCCTGCGCACGATGAGCGCGCCGATATTTGGAAAGCCGAAGATCTTGTAGAACGAGAGCGCCACAAAATCGGGCGCGGTCGCAGGGTCAGACAGATCTAAAGGTGCGGTGCTTGCAAGTGCGGCGGCGTCCAAGAGCGTGTATGTGGCGGCCTTGTGGAAAGATTTGCGGATGCGACCGCACCTGTGTCACTTTAGCAATCACTCGTCCCATCTGGAGCATACGCCGTGTGTCTCGTACCAGTTCAGTGGCAAGCGCCGACCACTCATGTTGGATTGCCCCGGGTACGCAAAGAGTCCAAGTTGTCTTGCTCTTGGTCCACCCAAACCGCCACTGTTGATCCAGATGTCAACCTCCTCGTCCGTCGCGAAACATCGATGCAACTTCGTTGACTCTCTGACACCCACCAACGAGGTGTGTGCATCCTTGTGGTACCCGTACCACACAGGTGTGTTGCTGGCTGCCGCGTAGTCTTTGAAGCAATCGATGACCAGCTTGATCGCCGCTGTAGCGTTGGAAACAAAGACGAGATCGAAGTGTTCTGGATCAGCGTTGAAGAAGCGCAAGGCTCGGTCCCGTATCGTGTCGACTCGGTGTCCGGCCAAAGCGGACGGTGTCGACGCCGAATGTGGGTTGCCGTATAGGTTCGATATCAGATCTGCAGAGAACTCCTCCACGAGTGACTTCGCATACAACTGCATTCGGTGTTAGCTTCTGCTGGGCGAGAGCACCTCCATCTTACGTACGGTCGTCCCTCCATGATCCATATAGGTCTTTCCCTTCAACTGCGGATACTCCCTGTCCCGAAATTCCTCCACATCGTCCGGCATTTCACTGGCGTCGGGCGAGGTGTAATCCGTTGCATAGTCTTCGGCTTCCAGGTCGCTCTCGGAGGATTGGTCGCTCCTGTGAGTGGAGAGCGCTTGATAGTGACTGGAGAAGTGCACAGTATTCGGTGTCTTCACCGAGTGAGTCGTTGTGGATTTGATGCGCTTCGGTGGCGATTCGTCTGAAGGTGTATGGACAGAGTCGTTGATGTGTGCAGAATTGATGTCCATGGCAATGAGGGTTGCCAAAGCCGGAATGGGTAATGTTCACGATCGAAGTCGGCTCATAGTCCAAGGAGCGTGTTGTAGGTAGATGATGTTATTGCTGGCCCAATCCTTCGTCTGCGAATATCCTCCTTCGACCAGGCAGTACGACAACAAAGGTATCCAAACGGACTGGGTATGGAGCAAAGACGGAAAGCGAAGGACATGCAAAGAGGTGAATGCGAACAAAGGAGCACAGAGCGGTTGTGACGAAGTAGCCAGAGAGGCGTGGGTAGGGGGTCGCCCATCTGGTACTACCACTACTGTAGATGGGATGGACCGCGCCGTTAAAGCTGATTGGTGAAGAGATGGGCTATACCCAGGATGGCCACGAAACGCTATTTCAGAGCTTGGGCGCTACAGGGCTATCACTTTGCGGCCTGCGGACGACCCAGTTGATAAATCCATTCTACCGTATTTCCGCAGCCGCTTGACCAAGGACCCGCGATGGCCAGAACGTACTAACGTACTCTGATGATGTTGATGATGATCTATCCCCGACCTCCACCGCCGCCCGTCTACCAACTCACACTGAGGAGCCTCTAGCTCCGCAGTGTTGTCGGGCAAGCATTGTGACAAGGGTTGCCGACTGCGCGTACCCGGACACGGCGGTGGTACAGAAAGTGGCGTGCTGCGAAGTGCTGGTGGGGTGAGCAGTGGCACATCGCAGGCGAGCGCCCTCATCGGTGGCGCTTCCCACTCATCACCACCCTCCAAGTTGGGACAAAGGGAGCCGGCTTGGTATTGTTACCAGTCACCGCTGATGAGGCTAATAATGACGCTACAAATGCGTGGACCACTGGACCGGCGTGGCCTCGAACCCAAGGTAAAGATGGGGGAAGCGAGATTTGGTTGAACACGGAGGCGTTGTGGGAGAACCCTACACGCTCCCCCGGCTACAGCCCCTTGAACTTCCCATTTGAGGTCGAGCATCGGCGGATCATCCATACCGAACAAGGGCTGGTAATCACAAAGGCATAATAACGATATCATACGATCGGCTGAACATTTTTATTAATATTGTACGGAAGACAGGTTACGAGTTACGACGTTGACAACGCGTCCGCTGCTGCGCGCACCCGTGGAATCGTGCGAGACAGCGTTGTTGATGATGATGATGGCTGCACGCGCTGCCAGATGCCCGTTTCAGCCCTCACGCCTCCCACTTCTTCAATCCTTCCACTCCCCCCACTTCATCCGTCTCTCCGGCCGCCTTGCGAGTTGCGGTAGCCGCCGCGCGATTTCATGTGCCTCACTACTGTACATACCAAGCGGATATTCAATGGACAGAATCTCCTGATGACTCCTGAATACTGCGTCCTGTCACGATCTGTTTACCGATTTGTTATCATGCTCCGTTGTAGTCGCACAGACCCGCACTAAAGCAGGTCCCATTGCTCAAACGTTCATCACCCTTCGCATCATGTATATCATACACGATACATGTAGTGAAGAAGCCACTTTGACCGCCGAGCGGTTTCACTTGCAGGGATATGCCGGCAGAGATGCACGTTAGCGCCCTAGGGGGGCCGCAGTGCTGACCCCTGCCGATATGGACGTCTGGTCTTGGCAGGATTGGATGCAGACGGTGCACCGAGCCGCAATGGCACAACCACACGATAGGGGCAATGGGCGTTTGTCTTCGGTTCAATTCCTGCGGTATCTCACGCCTTCTCGAACGGACGAACCCCAGATGAGTTTGGTGGGGCCCTGAGGCCAGGGCAGGGCAAGGTGTGGCTGCATGAAAGGGGAGGATGTGGGCAAGCCACAGGCAAGCGGCGAGCTGCCTCTCGTCCACACGAACAGAGAGTGACGAGCAGCGCCCAATCTACCTCTGCACCCACACCCCACCCTGGTGTCAGCGTTTGACCTCGATATCACCCTTCGCTTCCGCACCGGATCTCGGTCCGCTTTAGTCCCCCTCTGGCCTCGGTCTTGTAACATTCTCTTCCGTTTCACTTCTCAGACAGCCGACGAGTTCTTTGTCTTACCAGCTACCAATCCAACGTTCAGAAGGGCTCGCCTCACTCACTCACTCACTTGCCGGTGTTTGCTCTTTGTCACGCGCCGCTGGAAGATCGTAATTCAGCAAACCCATCAGCTCAACCAAGCCGCCCCGCTCAAGCTCCAACCTGGCTACCATCAGCGCGATCCCGGATCGCAAAGGCTACGACAAGATGTCCGACATCGAGAAGATGATCGGAGGCGACTACGCTCAACTCACGAATACCAATATCCGCAGCTTCGGCTGGAAGGGTGTCACAGTCTCAGTCAAGGACCGGCAGACACAGCAGCCAAAGACGATTCTCTCGGACATCAATGGCATTGTCAAGGCGGGCGAGCTGCTCGCACTTATGGGACCTTCGTGAGCAGCATCTCTTGAGCAACTGACAAAGACACGCACACGCTGACCAAGCCGTAGTGGCTCGGGCAAATCCACTCTTCTGAACGTGCTCGCCCACCGGACGGCGGCCCTCAACGCAAATGTAAAGGCCGCCATCTACATCAACGGCTCATCCGCGAATCCGAAGACCTTCCGACGTGTCTCAGCCTACGTTGAGCAGGAGGATGCCCTCGTCGGCTCCCTTACAGTCCGCGAGACGCTCAATTTCGCCGCACGCCTGTCACTCCCAAGCTCCGTCAGCAAACTCGAGCGGAAACAACGCATCGAGTCCCTCCTCACCGCCTTTGGTCTGCAAGGCCAGGCGAACAACTTGATCGGCACGCCCATCAGGAAGGGTGTTTCAGGTGGTCAGAAACGCCGTGTCAGTGTTGCCGCCCAGCTCATCACCAGCCCAAAGCTATTGTTCCTGGACGAGCCAACCTCGGGTCTTGATTCGGCAGCATCATTCGAGGTCATCTCCTTCGTGAAGGACATTGCGAAGAGGCATAACCTCATCGTCATCGCTTCCATACATCAACCGTCGACTTCGACGTTCGCCATGTTCGATAAGCTGCTTTTGCTTTCGCAAGGTGGCACGGCATACAGCGGCCCAGTGGCCGAGGTGCAACCATACTTCGATGCATGCGGCTTCCCAATCCCGCTCTACATGAACCCGGCCGAGTTCATCATCGACTTTGTCAACACCGATTTCGCGCGGGATCGGGGTGAAGTCGACCAGCAGCTCAACATGGTTCACTCGTCATGGCACAAGTCACGACTCGCCTCTGCCACCATCACCGAGCTCACCGACGAGATGGCCCGCAATTCCATGGACACGGATGTGAACGCCGAAGCCAGAGATGAATCAGCCAGCAAGTTGGCGATCCCCATTGCCCTCATCCACCGCTCATTCATAAAGTCTTACCGTGATATCATCGCATACGGCATCCGAGTGGCAATGTACATGGGCCTGGCGGTGATGATGGGTACGGTCTGGCTCCGACTGAACCCGGACCAGGCCAACATCCAGTCCTTCATCAACGCCATCTTCTTCGGCGGAGCCTTCATGTCCTTCATGGCCGTCGCCTACATTCCAGCCTTCCTCGAAGACCGCGCGCTCTTCATGAAGGAGCGCGCCAATGGCCTGTACGGCCCGACATCCTTCCTGATCGCCAACTTCGTCACCGGCATCCCCTACCTCTTCCTCATCGCCATGCTCTTCTCCATTGTCGCCTACTGGCTCTCCAACTTCCGCCCCACGGCCGAAGCCTTCTTCACCTGGGTCATGTGGCTCTTCCTCGACCTCATCGCGGCCGAGTCGCTCGTCGTGCTCATCAGCTCGTTGATCCCCATCTTCGTCGTCGCGCTCGCGGGCACGGCGTTCGCCAACGGCCTCTGGATGTGCACCGGCGGCTTCCTCGTGCCCCCTCACACGCTCAATCCGTTCTGGCGCTACGTCTTCCACTACATCGACTACCAGTCGTACGTCTTCCAGGGCATGATGGTCAACGAGTTTGGCCAACGCAGCTTCACTTGCGCTCAAAGCGCTACGGCGCCCAATGGCTGCACGTGTCTTTACGAGACGGAGCTGGCGGACCAGTGCCTCATTGCCGGCACCGGCGTGCTCAAGAACTACGGGTACTCGACTGGCTCGACAGGCAAGTGGGTCGGCATCATGATCTGCATCATCTTCGGCTACCGATTGCTCGGCTGGCTGGTGCTGTACCTCAGGCGGACCTAGAGAGCGAGGACTCATCTTCCGCATACCGTTCACGCACATATTCTTATCACACGCTGGCCCGGGTGGACACGCACACTCGCTACAGGTACTAGGGCTCGATGGGGGGTGAAGGGCTCGTTCTGACGAGCATGAAGCGCGAGGACAATGGGGTAATCTCACAGCACAAACTACCACAAGAGCAAGATTTCTTTGCTGGTGTTTCTGGGTTCGGCACATGGGCATACTACGAATGGAGTTTCATCATTGTTAGGAGGCGTTTGGATGGGCGCAGGATAGGTCATTAATTCCTCGATACCAGTTTCTAGCGAATCTGTATATGGTAACCATCACGCGTCCACTGCCTGCCGCTACTCGTCGTGAACATGGCTGTCTCTCCCCCTCTCAATGCCTTCGCTCGCCCGCGATGAATCTATTCGGACAAAATGCTAGGCCTGGCTTAACCGACATCGCTTCAATGAGCACACCCGAGGTATCCGCTCAAAGTCAATCAACGGAGCGTCTGACGTTGATCAACCACAGAAGTTCTACCAAAGAACCCAATCTCGCCCAGATGCCCCTCCGCTCACAGCCGAAGGTCGCTACAACTCACCGGCATACGCACAATCCTGTACCGTCTCCAGACTATCCAACAGCGACACCGCGACCGCCCACAACTCGCAGGGCCACCCCTTCGATCCCCAGCCAGCACGACGTGAAGTCCGCCAACACTGAGATCGCCCTCAAAGTACTTTCGGCTAATGCGCCGGATGCGTACGGAAGATGCAGGTCCCAGGAGCTCCTGCACCAAGCTACTGCGCGTACTACGGAGAGACTTCTTCTAGTGGAGATCAATCTCGCATCTTTCTTGGCAGGGCCGCAGTTTTTAGCGTGCCGGAGTTGTAATAAGCACCATGATTTGCAGGTGCTTCCAATGGTACGGGATGGGGACCGCAAATGCGTACCGCTGTTTCGTAGATATAGGAGAGTGATTGATCACAAACCTTCGGCGTCTTTACGGATGTCATGCCGTGGACTCGAGCCGTGTAATCGGGTCCGTGAGTCGGATATTTCGCTCCCAGCGTTGACAGCGAATCATGAAGTGCCGACTTAGCCCTACCTCATCCTCACGTGGGAGAAACGATAGCAACACCACATGGGTCTCAAACCCCTAAAGCCCAAGCGGGATTGGATTCGCATGGGTATATGCCGCCAATGATTTGGAAAGGTGTCATCCCATCACATCACCTAGACTTGACAGCGCGAGCAGCGATTGGAGAGATCACGCGATTCACGCTGCGCCACTCGCCAACCCAGCCAGCCACCAGGCTATTGATCAGCGTTTGACGAAATGAGGTCGTGAGTTCTGGAGACGGCGGCGGAGGAACCTAGGGCAGCGTCTTGATGAAGCCCTTGCGAGCGTGCATCATTATTCGTGGAATCGTGGGGCCCTTGAACGCTGCTTTGCGTGGCCTGTCATCGTCGCATAGCAGCTGTGACAGCAGGTGCCATGACCTTGGTCGCGCGAGCGGTCGGGCCACGCGACGCAATAGAAAGAGTACCCGAGGCGAGGCCACGGAATGGCTGGGAAGTCTTGCGCGCCGGGGTATCAAGAGCGGCTGCCTATCTTGTACATCGTGAGAGTAGTGAGGCAGAGTGAGCGCTCAGAACTGATGAGACGGGCTTTAAGCCAAAATTTGTAGATCAGGATCGTTCGTTACATCCTCGTACTATATAGAAAAGAAAGTGTACAGAATCGCTTCAAAACATCACAATATTGGTCGTCTCAATCAATCGACCGACCCGAATGCATCAATGACATGAGAGATATAAGACTATTCCTTCCAACCGAACCGGCCAACGTTGGGCCGCTCTTGGGGCGACGGTCTCCCTTGCTCGTGGTTTCCGAAAACGCCAGACAGCCAGCCGAGGAAGCTCGCAATCGTAGATGGTGAGGGCTTGTTGTCCTCGCCACCGTAGCCTGGAGGCCTTCCTGGGGGCCGAGGACCCGGAGGCCGTGGACCGACCGGCGTGTGTGTTGCGGTCGGCTGGCTCGACGTCGTAGACGTGCTGGAGGTAGCTGGCGTGCTTGAAGCATCCGATGAACTAGCTGGCGTGCTCGACGTGGCTGACGTGCTTGGCGAAGCCGACGTGCTTGATGTCTTAGAAGCGCTTGACGATGCCGATGTGCTGGATGTCGTAGGCGCGCTCAACGTAGCTGGCGTGCTTGACGTAGCTGGCGTGCTTGACGTAGCTGGCGTGCTCGAGGCCGTAAACGTGCTCGAAGAAGTAGTAGATGCTCTCGTCGACGAGCTCAGCGTAGAGAGCGTGGATGTGCCAGCGGACGTTGCCGACGGAATAGATGTGGTGGGGAGAGTACTGCTCGACGTCGAAGTCGAGCTTGCCGTGACCGGTAGGACTGGCGAACTACTAATGGACGTGCTGGCGGACTTCGCCGAGGGGGTAGCGGTCGTAGATGCAACACTGCTGGACGTCGAGCTCCTACTCGATGTGACCGGTCTGATCGACGAGCTGCTACTCGATGCGCCGGCTGCCTTCGAGGAGGAAGAAGGAGTCGCGGAGACAGTTTTGCGGGACGTCGAACTCACACTTGCAGTGACCGGTTGAACAAGAGAGCTGCTACTGCGCAAAGTGCTTGACGTGTGCGACGCGGAGGAGATCGTTATCGGCGACGCGGATGTCAACGAGCTGTGGCTGGTAGTATGGCTGCTCGACTGGCTTGCCGAGTGGCTCGTGGAGTGACTGCTCGAATGGCTCGAAGAGTGACTGGCGGAGGAAGTGGTCGAGCGACTGGTCGAGGGGCTTGCGGGGTGTCCGTTCGGGGAGCTAGTCGTGTGGCCGGTAGAGTGACTTGTTGGTAGGCTCGTGGAGTGACTAGTAGCCGAGCTCGAGTGACCCGTGGAGGTGCTCGCCGAAGGCCCGTGCGATGAGGACAGAGTAGACAGCTTAGTACTGCTCGTAGTGCTCGGCTTCTGAGTTGACGTGCTGGGCTTGACTGTAGATGCCGAGGCGGGGGATGTCGAGGCTGTCGTGGAGTGACTAGTGGTCGAGCTTGGGAGCTTCGAAGAGCTGCTACTAGACGGCTTGTGCGTTGATGACAAGGTGGACTGCTGGCCGATGCTTGAAGTGCTTGGCTTAAGGGTTGACGTAGTAGACTTGGCGGTAGACGTCGAGGCCTTGCTCGTGCTGTACACCGATGAGGCTGAGTGACTCGAGGAGCTCTGGGAGGAAGCTTGACTGGAGGTAGAGGACGAGTTCGGACGCGAGGTGCTTGATTGAGGGCTGCTTGAAGCGGTGCTGCTCCGGGATGTCGCTGATTGAACGCTTGAGCTCGTAGACGCTGATGTGCTGGATTGCACAGGCGAGGACAATGCCGTGGTGCTCGAAGCGGCGGTGCTCGGGACAGCGGTGCTCGAACTTGTGGAGGAAGCAAGGGAGCTCAGTACCGTAGTGGAAGCCACTGGGACACTGCTCGTTGTTGTTCCGGACGCCTTCGAGGCCGATAAGACACTGGTCGAAATTGACGCAGATGCTGTGGAGGTGAGCAGCACGCCACTACTGCTTGGTACGAGTGTTGAGCTGGAGGTGGACGTCGGCACTGGCAGCGGTGCTCCGCCGGCCCACGAACCCTTGTATGCAGCTAAGGAGCCGTTGACCGTATTCCTCCCGGAAACGGAGCTTAGCAGCGTGCAAGATTCGTCGACGTTGATCGCCACGCAGCCAGCTGTCGTGTCGCAGAGAGCTTGGCAGCTCAAAATGGAGGCAACGGTCGCTTGTCGCTTGTAAGTGGCAGCGGCAGTGATCGCGGTTCCGTTGAAGGCGGAATCGCAAGACACCGTCCATGTCTGTCCGCTCTCATCGGAGCACTGAGTAGAGTTCGATGAGGGGCAGGCATAGGGGCTCATTGAACAAATCGGATGAGTCGCGTACGCTGCCGCGGTTGGCGTTGGAACTGACGACGTGATGGTGACTATCGTGCTTGATGCGGAGGTCAAGATTGTTGACACCGACACCGTAGACGAAGTAATGGAGACGTCCGTTGATGAAGCTGAAGTCGCAACGCTGACTGAGGAAGATGAGGTCGTAAGGTCCACCGACGAAGATGAGGTCCGGAAATCCACTGACGAGGATGAGGTCGAGAGACTCACCGGCGACGACGAGGTCAGAACGACCACGGACGAGGACCCGGAAGAGCTGAGGGTAGAGACAGACACTGAGGATGGCGTTGCACTTGACGAGATCGTAGTGTTGGAGACCGGGTTCACTGTGACAGACGCAGATGTGATGCTTGCAGTGACGGAGTCAAGTGGTGCAGAAGAGGTCGTAGTCTCGACACTGACCGCGGAGGACGATCCAGATGTGACGCTCGCGGTGATTGGGTTGACCAGTGCAGAAGAGCTTGTAGTCTGGTTTGCAGGAGTCGGTGACGTACCAATTGGTGGTTGTGAGAAACCAGTGGTTCCGTTCGAGGGCGCACCGCCATACCATACGCCCTTCCATGCGGCAATGGAGCCATTCTTCGGCTCCGTGCCAGTGACCGTGGAGAGAAACGTGCAAGAGTCTCCAGCGTAGTTCAGAGCAATGCATGCAGACGATAAGTCGCAACTCGCTTCGCACTGCAATAAGCTCGGAGAGCTAGTCACATTCAAGTAGGTGCCATTGAAGGCAAGACCGCAGGTGAGAGTGTAGACTTGACCGGCTACGTCCGTGCAGAAAAATTGTTGGAACGGCGCTACGCAGTGGACACTCGAGCAAGAGCTGTAGGTGCCGTTGTGCGGAGCAGAGCCATTGCCAGGAGAAGGCGCCGCTGTTGTTATCACAATGGACGATGTACTGCTTGCCGAAGTTGAGGTGCTGTTCGCTGAAGCCGACGCACTACTCACCGAAGTCGATGTGCTGTTCGCTGATGAGATCGATGCACTGCTCGCTGAAATTATCGTCGCAGAGGTGGCAGATGTGGTCAAAGGCGCAGATGAGTTGCTGGAGGAGCTGAAGCCGCTCGCTGATGCTGTCGTTGTTGCGCTCGCGATGATCGGGCCAACGGTATTGGACGACAAAGTCACGTTGACCGACGGCGCCGGAAGGTGACCACTGATGGGGACCGACCCATTGGAAGGAACCGGGAAGGGCGCGGACCCGTTCGTAGGTGCACCGCCGGCCCATGAACCATGCCACGCTGCCATCCAGCCAGGGGCTGGGAAATGTACGCCGGTCACATCCGAGAGGAACTCGCACTGCGCGCCGTCATAATTCAGGCCCAAGCATGGCTGGTGAGCATCACAGTATTCTGCGCACTGTTCCAGACCAGTTGGTCCGTCAGCTGTGGAGGAGACCGTACCAGTGAACTTCAGACCGCAGTTGACCGTATAGAGCTGCCCTTCCGCATCGATGCAGAAGGTGGCTCCTTGGGTAGTATTGCCGCAGCTCGCCTGTGCGCAAGACGCATGAGTGCCGTTGAGAGGCGATGGAAATCCAGTCGGACGACTCGGAAAGCCTGTCGGACCAGCGGGAAAGCTGCTGTTCACTGAGATGGTCGGAATTCCTGGAGTAGCAGTTCCGAGAGGAGCCGTAACAGACGAGCTGAACGATGAAAATGGGGAAGAGGTGTTCGACGAGACTGAACTCGTGCTGACCTGGATGGAGCCTGTTACAAGCGGGATCGAGCTCGGCGTCGTACCGTTCGCACTGTTCGTGGGTGCGCTAGACGGTAAAGCAACTGGTGTGGTGGCATTGGCACTGATCGTGGGTGCGCCAGACGGCGAAGCGACTGGTGTGGTAGCATTAGCGCTATTGGTGGGCACACCGGACGACGGTGCGGCGGGTGCACCGCCAGCCCACATGCCCTTCCAAGCCGCAGTCCACCCAGGCGCTGGAAAGTCGATGCCCATGACGACCGTTACAAGCTGACATTGCTGGCCATTGAAATTCGCCGCTAGGCAGCGTGGTTGAGAGTCGCAGGTCTGCTCACAGCCGTCGAGGCTGCTTGCGGACACGTTGTAAGACGTCCCGGTAAACTTCATACCGCAGTTCAGCGTGTAGAGCTGGCCTTGCGAGTCCAGGCAGTAGGCTTGACCATTCTGGCAACTGGTGCGCGCACAAGAGGTGACGTTGGTCGGACGACCAGTAGGAATCGGGGCATGGCCAGTCGGGAAGAAACCAGTGGGCCCAGCAATGGAGGTGGTGCTGTTCTTGGACGCGGATGGGACACCGCTGCCGATAGGACTTGTCTCTGGTCCAACGGGCGTCGCGCTAGGCAACGATATGGTGACCGTTCCGTTCGCAGATAGTGTCGGCGACACACTGACACCGGTACCGATAGGACTTGTCTCTGGTCCAACGAGCGTGGCGCTAGGTAACGATATGGTGACCGTTCCGTTCGCAGATGGTGTCGGCGATGCACTGATACCAGTACGGATAGGGCTTGTCTCTGGTCCGACTGGCGTCGCGCTGGTGCCGTTGGCGCTGTTCACTGGCAAGCCAGACGTTCCAGTGGGCGACCTCAAGCGAGTGCTGTTAGCACTATTCACTGGGACGCCTGATGAGGGACCTGGCGGCGCCCCGCCGGCCCAGTAACCCTTGTATGCTCCGGTATAGCCAGGCGCCGGGAACTCAATACCGGTCACGGCAGTGAGTAGCGAACAAGTACTGTTGGAAGCACCGTAGTTGTAAGCCACGCAGGACGCGGAAGCATCACAGAAAGCGGAACATCCCGCGAGTCCAGTTGCAGAGACAGTGGTGTTTCCGACTGTGCCCTTGAACAGGAGGCCGCAATTGACGGAGTACACTTGGCCTGCACTGTCCGGGCAGTAGACTGCACTGTACGACGAGCAAGCACCAGCTGCACATGCGTTGAACGAGCCGTTGCCTGGGACGCCCGTGGTCACGGGACGAGTCGACGAGACGCCAGTAGGGAGGAACCCAGTAGGTCCCACAACGACACCTAGTACGAAGTTTCATAGTCAGCCGCTGTGTGAAGAACGCATACGAACACGACAAGCCTTGTTGACGTGCACCGTGGTCTGACTTACTGCTATTCACAGAGATCGAAGGGAGGCCGGAAGTCGCCACGCTGGAGGTAGTTGATGCGAGCACGGATCCAGTGCCAATCGGGGCGGATGTCGCGGACGTGCTGTTGGCGCTGATGACAGGAAGACCAGAGGTGGCCGTGCTGTTCGCGCTGTTGACAGGCAGACCAGACGTAGCCGTGCTATTCGCGCTGTTGATGGGTAGGCCGGATGTGCCAGTCGGACCACCCCGAGGAGGTGCACCACCAGGCGCACCACCTTGCCATACACCCCGCCACGCCGCGACGTAGCCATACGCCGGGTATTGGACGCCAGTGATTGTGTACATGAACTGACATTGGCCGAACCCGTAGTTGAAGCCGAGACATCTGGACAGACTGTCGCACGTGCTCTCGCAGCTGTCTTGAGAGCCGGCAGCGGTGGCATTTGCTCCAATAGTGCCCTTGAACTTCATGCCGCAGTTGAGCGTGTACACCTGACCCTTGGAGTCAACGCACGTTGCGCTGCCCCGTGCGTTCTGGCAAGAAGTCTCAGAACAAGATGGGTAAGATCCATTTCCTACACCACCGCTTGGCGATGGGAAACCGCCAGTAGGGAAGGCTCCAGTAGGGAAGGTCCCTGTAACCCCACCAGTGCCCGTTGCACCGACAGCTATGCCGCTGCTGTTGACAAAGATCGTCGGGAAGCCAGAGGTACTGGCGGCTCCAACAGACACAGTGGAGGTCGTAAGGCCAGTGCTGAGTAGCACGCTACTCGAGATGGCAGTACCCACAGGCGCAGTTCCAGCAGGCGCTGTCCCGAAAGGCGCGGTACCCCTTGGGCCAGTGCCCGATGGAGCAGTCCTTAAAGGAGCAGTGCCAGAAGCTTGCGGCCGAACGCTTGACCAGTGACCTTTCCACGCGCCAATGACACTGGAGTCGCCAAAATTGATTCCCGTAACACCGCTGACCTCAGTGCAAGCCCCATCCGCCCGATTAAAATTGACAGCCTGACAGCCCGCCGAGCTGTCACAGGCTTCCACACAAGTCTCAAGAGTGAATTTCCATTTTGGCACCGTGAACATTGTCGCGCCCATGAACGTGATACCGCAGTTGATAGTGTATAGCTGCATGAACGAATCGTGGCAGAAAGGCGTGGAAGGCGTGCCGGTGAGCGAACAGGTCACGGATGCACAGGTTGGGAAGGAGCCAGCCGAAGGGAAATCGGATGGTGGCGGACCGCCTGCACCACTTGGCATGGCGGTGCCGGCTGGCGGTAATGGGATGATGCCTCCAGATGAGAATCCGAAGCCTGCAGATGGGTTTACACCGCTGGGTGTAATTGCTGCGTAGGTGGTCGACGAGAAAGCGGCGGTGGTATCGTTCGCCGAAACAGACGGTACTCCAGTGCTGGCTGCGTCAGCGACGCTGGATATGGTTGTAGAAGTAACAGAGTCTGAGCTGCTTGTGGACAGCACGGGGTCTGAACTACTAGCCGAGAGTACAGAAGCCGAGGCGCTCGAAGACAACGCAGAGACTACGTTGCTGGTAGAGGAACCCGCGCTCGTCGTCGCGGAGCTGGACTCACTTGCGACCGCGGTGACGTTTGCGGATGCTGTCGTGTTCGAGCCAGATGGAGGCCCTCCTGGGATCGTCGAGTTGTAACCCCAGTAGCCCTTGTATGCCGCGACACTGCCTACCGCTGGGATGGTGATGCCGGTGATTGTATCAACCATCTCACAGCTTGCTCCGTCGAGCACGTTGACCGCGAGACAAGAACTCTGCGCATCGCAAGCGCTGGTGCATTCTGCGAGTGTCACCTTTGGGTAGTCAAAGTAGTTGTCGCGCTTGACCTTGGCTCCTCCTGCAGTGGGTACAATGACTTCGCCATCAAAGCACATGCCACAGGTGATCGTGTAGAGGACCGAGGCTGCATCATAGCAGAAAGTGGTCTGGCCGTCGTAGGCGCAGAGGGAATCGACAGATTGAGGGCACGCTGTGGTGTTGCCTGGTGTTGGGTATCCGGAAGAGGATGGAAGTCCAGTAGGAATTACGCCGGTTTGCGCGGCCGCGAGTGACAGTAAGGAAAGAGATGCAATTAGTCTAGACATGATTCTGAAGTGAGTGGATGCCACAGCAACTCAGGTGGTGCTGGACTAGAAGTGAGTGGACGTCCCAAAGGACAAAGTGGAAAATGAAAGACGAAAGGTAGACCTGACAGTCCTCGTCCGACGGACAAACGACAACAGGAGTGATGTTGAAGGAATGCGATGGGGATGAAGAGGAGATGCATAGGTATACCTCAGCCGTTGTTGACGTGCCGCCACCGCCTGCACTATTCGGTGACCTGCAGCCGCTCGCGTACTTGGAAGGCCTTGGCTTGGGTCATCAGAGGCGTGAATCCCGCGCCCTGAGGTCGATTGTGGAGTAGTTAACCTCGGTGGCGTCGGGTGGACGAAACGAGTGGGCTGATCTTTGAATCTAGCGGGACTCGACAGCGACTCACAGCGAGGCCAGGCGACGGCACTCATGTGTTGTTCGTGAGATCTGGCCTTAGCGCGTGGAGACTGAGATCCGGGGTGGGCGGGCTCATCTCGTTCAGGATCCGTACCGTGTGTCAAGGCCAGATGTGGTTTGGTCCTCATCCGATGCGTAAGTAAGGAGTTTGGTGGCTTCCAAAAGGGGCGTCCTTGATTCATGCCAAGAAGCGCCGCTGGTGATGCTTCTCCACCAAGTCGATCCCATCATTGCTCAGCCTTTTAGACCACGCAGGTCGTGAACGCGTTGCCGATTCATGCCTCCCTCTCTCGTTGGTCCGCGACATCGCGCATGCCAGCGCAATTATGCAAAAGCCGGCAGTGGTGAGAGAGAGTAGGGGTGAAGTCGAGTCTGGACACGAATAGCTGCCGCGACTGGCCCGTGCTTCGTGAGCTTATTTGTCGCTTGCTTGGCTGCTTGACGATCACCATCTCATCAACAACGTGCGCGCATGCATCCGCTACAGCACGCGCAGATACGTCTACGCTACATGAGTCCGTATCGAACACGCCCACGATGTCAGGATATGGGTACAAGCAGTGATCTTGAACAAGTACACCAAAGTGTGCAGCCTATTCAGCGACATCCTAACTGACCTGGTAGCAACTCTACAGGTAGTTGCGCAACACTGAGCGGAGGGGGTGGCGTCGTTCAATTTCGCCCCTGATTCGTACTGTACCAAGATCCTCTCGAACTCCTTGGGACGATGAATAGGGCAGCAGGGTCTAGACCGGACAACCCGATTACCAGAAGCTCAATGATACAGACTCGAAAACATCCGAGCGAGTCACGTCTATGATTCGAACTCGCGTGCGAAGCGCATGTCATCGACGAGATATATTTGACTCCCGTGACTCAACAGAAACATTCCCGGCACTCGCAGCACGCGGGCGTAGTGAGTGAACGCTGCGGAAGCGCGGAGATGCGAGGCTCGTAACAATAGGAGTCCGAGTAGGCATAGCGGAGCCCGCTTTCCATGCCTTCAAATAGCACGAGTTGAGACTCTGGACTCGGAAAGAGCTCTCTGTGTCTCGCACTCCTGAATCCTGACTGACCTGACATGAACTCCCCAAGACGCGGTGCCAAACTTAGGCCAAATGGTTTGTTCAATTCAGGATGAGTGTCACCATCACCTACCCAGATCGAGCGCTTGCTGTGAGAACCAGGAGACCACTGTGCGCGGCGAACACGCTTTGCCTTGTACTGACGTCCGTCTCGAGGGGTATATACCGCCACCCTGAGCAGCTGGTCGTCAGCGCGTAATGGTATGTCATCGCCAAACCGTGCCTCCCAAGAGCAGAGTGACGCGCTCGTCGGCATCAAAGGACAAAGGTTCAATTGGCACGTAATGTTGTTTCCCTACTATGAGCCCACGGTATCAGGCACGCGTAGTCTCCGCGCCAAAATCACCCGCCCTCTCTAGACTCCCTGGCTGCCACCTCCATGTTTCCCTCCACCACTCTTGGGCGGACTACTCCCCCCACTAGTCCGCTGCCTCCCACTCGACCCACTACCCCCCGACTCCGCCGACGATCCCTCCGTCTGGCCCTGCAGCTGCTCCTTCGGTTTACTGACTTCCTGATTCGCCGGGCTGACTTCGAGGGGGTTTTCCTGTGCGTCACTCCGTCAATCAATCGTCCATTGCCAGGTACTGGCCCCCTATGTGCAGCTCATGAGTGCAAAGAACTCACTGCGTCGCTGCCCGACTGCTCCTTGGCGCTCGCCTGCTCCTGCTCCGGACTCGTAATATCTGGATTGAAAGCCGCGTCGTCTACTGCTGCTGCTGCGTCGTCGGATCCAGATTTGCTGTACTCGCTTGGTTCCGGTTTCAGACTGTCGTTGTCTTGGGTGTCCTTCCGTGCGAGTTGACGAGGGAGGATGTGGAAGGGTCTCGCGGTTAAAACTCGTCTTCCTGCACGGGTGGCTGGTCGCATTGCGAGGGATCTTCGAAGTGTGGAGGTGAACATGGTGGTGGTGGTAATGTGGGAGCGTGCAGCAGGTCAACCGGGGAGGTTTGGGAGGGAGACCGGAGTTAGGTAGCTGTTGGATTCACAAGCGTGGTATTGCTATTGCAACTACAAGTGATTCCTGGACTTCCAGCTACCTAGGTAAAGTTACAATTGTTGATGATCAATGATGGACGATGCGCAACAGTGACGTAATAAAGCTGTTTCGAGCTGGAGCTTGCACGTGATCTTGTGCTGATCATTGTAGTATCAAAAAGTACCAGTTCCATGGATTGCTTCTATGTCTAGCCCAGATAAATCCAAATCATCCGCACACCCACAGCGTATCCAACTCTAATAAACCTCCAACACATACTTGCCCTCTTCCTTCAACCTCTCAATCTCCTTCTGCCCATCCTTCTTTTTCCCCTGACTCGCCGCCTCAACCTCCACAGCCTCCTCCAGCACACTCGTAACCTCCGGCACCGGCCACGTCGGTCCACACAGATAAAACGCTCCATCGTCCTTCAAGTAAGCCCGCCGGATATCGCCCAGCGTCTGCCGCATCCGATCCTGGATATAGATCTTCTGCGGCTGATCACGCGAGAAAGCGCGCCCAAGCAGCGTGATGACGCCCGCGTCTTGGTAGGCTTCCCACTCCTCGCCGTAAAGGTACTCCTCCTTTTGGTGACGGGAGCCCATGTACAAGAAGACGTCACCAATGGGCATCCCCTGCTCGCGCTGCCAGGCGCGCTCTTGCACGAACGCGCGGAAGGGCGCGAGACCCGTGCCAAGACCGGCCATGATGATGGGCTGGGTGGTCTTGGGCGGAAGCTTCATGACCGATGGCTTGATCGAGACAGTCACTGGCGCGCCCATGGGGAGGGCGTCCATGTAGCGGGTCGCTTGGCCAAAGCGATCGCGGCCTTTGGGGTCTTGCCAGTTCACTGTCACGATCAACAAGCTGATGCTGTTTGGCGTGACCTTTTGCGAGGAGGCGACGGAGTACTCTCTCCGCTTCATTGGGTTGACGATGCGGACGATGTCGTGGAAACTCGGATGGGCTGAAGGGTACTCGAGGAGTATGTCGGCGAAGGTGACGGTGTCCACTTCAGCGCGGCGCTTGAACTCGACCTGCGCCTCCTGGTTGCCTCCTGTGCCGAGCAGAAGCAGATCATTCTTTTCCTTCTCCTCACTTGCGAACTCCGAAAGAGCCTCGTAGAAGCGCTTGGGTGGCCGACCAAAGATGTCCACGTTCTGCATGAGTGCCTGATACACAGTGCGGTTCTCAAGCAAGTCCGGGTCGTCACGTGAGGGTACCTCAACGACGTCTTCGGCTTTCAGACCATACCACTTGATGAATTGTTCGACCTCGGATTGGTTGTTCTCTGCATGGATACCGAGTGCTTCACCGATCTCGTACTTGAGTCCGCTGTCGCCAAGATCAAATTCGATGTGGAAGATGTTGCGGTCGTAATCCGCCGGTGTTAGCCTACGGTGTTCTTTGACGTGTATGACAGCCGTCTTGATGCCAAGGTCCGGACGAAGGGCGATCGATGTACCGTAAGCCTCCTTGAACGATAGACCTTTGGCCGCGGTGGCCCAGTCGCGCAGGTATGTCGGGGGCTCCGACTCCTCTCGCTCGTATGCCGAGAAGCTGTTCACGTTGAGATCCTCTGGTGGAGGCAGGCTCTCATTCTCTTCCAGTTCGAGAGTCAGCCAGCTCTCCGGCACATCAATTCGCTTCAGCGCCGCCTCCAGATCTTCAGCCAGAGCTTCGAGTTCGTCCCCACCGGCTTGCAGCTTCTTGAGGCCACTATCATAAACATCGGGACGGGCGATCTTGAGGAACGCGAGCTGGAGCAGGTAATTCTCAAGCTCGGGCTCTTCACTTGCCTTCGGGCTCGCAGCAGGATCAAGAACAAATAGAGACAGCTTCCGTACGGCAATAGCCTTGCGGACCGGCGTGCTCAGCTTCTTCTCAATGTCCTCCTCTTTCCAGCCCGGGACTCTGAGCAGCAGTGTGCCCTCTTCCTTCAAACTCGAGATGACCGTGAAGTCTTTGAGCAACTTCTCCTCCGCCACGACAACAACGTCAGCCTCCTTGACGCTGTATGCAGCCTCAATACTCTTCGGCGAGCATCTCAAGTCAGTCCTGATAACACCGCCTTGCACCAGGTTATCGTGTCCGCTGCGCGCAGCAACGTTCGAAGAGCTGTCGTCAGAAAGCATTTGGCCAAGCATGAGAGGAGCACTAGCGCTTCCACTTGCAGCGGTATCCCAGAAAGTGTACTGCTTGGTCTCCGGGCTCGTGAGCTGCAGTGGTACTGTTTCCTTGGGAGTCTCGCCCGGCTTGCTGTTCAGTTGCCGGAGTAGTGCTTCCATCTTGGCTACGGTCCAGACGGTCTCGCGAGCGTACTTGATGTCATACACGCCCGGCTCTCTGCCGGAGGAAGAGCTCTGGAAGTTCACCGCCGCAATAACGTCAGCGTACAAGCTGCTCGTGACGCTTCCATCCACAACGCCAGCTTGGTCCTTGACCTGACCAAGCACCGTAATCTGCTGCACAGTCGGTGCCAGTGCCTCGATGAAGTCCTCCTCCGCGAAAGGCCGGTAGACACGGACGTTTATAATTCCGATCTTCACGTCCTGCTTCGCCAAAGCCTCCGCCACCTGAGCGGACAGGCTAGCCTCCACAGTGCCGAACACGACCATGACACTGGTCGGAGCCTGGTGGCCGTGGTACTCGAAGCACTTGTACTCCGTCCCCAGCTCAGCGTTGAAAGCGAGCATGACCTTCGACAGCTTGCCTTCCGCAGTAAGGCGCTTCGACCCCAGATCTTCTTTCACGGTGTCCAATACAGCGTCGTACGTGCGCTTCAGGCTCTTGACGTTCAGCACATCAACGACCCGTGTCGTCTCGCGCCCCACCGTGATGCCGTCGTAGACATGCATGCTCGGCAGCACAGAGGCAAGCACAGTAGACAGAAGCGACATGTGCTGCACCTCGTACGCATCCTTGCTGCTCACCAAGCCCAAACCCAGCTCGTCCGCCAACGTCAGAGCGGAGCAATAATCCGTGACCAGCCCACTCCTCGTCTCCGCCGCATAATCCACAGCCGCCACTTGCAGCGCCGTCGGATTCGCCACATCATACAGCAAGCTCAGCTGGTCGAGAGCAGGCCGCAAATGCTGCAAGCTCGCCGCACTGGCAATAATACTCTGCGGGACGTGGCGCTTGCTCAGGTCAAAGTCCGGGCTGAACATGTATCCCAGCGCAATGCTGCCGGCGCCAACCCGTGTCTCCATGGACTGCACGCCCGTGACTTCGCCGAGCGCGTTCTTCTCTTGCGCATCTTGCCATGCTCTTGCCGCGATGTCGAGGTCGAAGGTGTTGGGCGAGTAGGCGAAGATTTTGTCCGAGAGGGCGTAGGCGACCTGCTGGACCAGTGTCTGCGCAGTGAGGTATGTAGGCCCGGACACAGATGAGAGCGCAATGTCCTGTCCGAAGGGTAGCGCCGATGATTTTTGGTTGTACTGCTGGTGCTGCTCATCCCCGCCATGCGGTCTGACGGCATTGGGGCTCGAGCCCCCGGACATTTGTAGGTGCATCGCAGTGGTCCAGATGGCGAGACAGGAACGACAACAATAATTTCATTACTCGACGGAGCGTGTCAGGCTCTGTGCGAACAGTCGTAAGATGTGACTGGGTGAGCGTAGATCTCATCTACAAATCTCACAAAGAATTTGCCAGATGCCGGCTTCGGCTGACCGATGGCGTGCTCGATACACTAGAGGCTCAGCTGGAATGCTCCCGGTCTCAACCACGATCACATCATACATGTGGCGTCGCACTCATGCTGCTCCTCTACAACACTACCTTACCACAACACATGCTGGACGCCAGTTTGAATAATGGATCGAAGTATGATCCTGTCGGGCAGCTCGATTGGAGCGGTGCTCTTCGCTTTCCAACCACCTCCGTTGCGCCATGCGTGCAGGTCCCATAACCACCATACCCGCGCTGATGCCCTCTCGCTGAGACCGCAGAACAAGCAAAGGGTATTAGTGACCTTCCGTGACCGAATAGCGGTTGCGCCAATGGTCAAATGAACCAGCGACGTCGCGTTCCTCCAGTCGAACCAAATATCACCGGTGGAACCGACCCCGACTAGCGACACAATCCAACACCAACCTTTGGCAGAGCCTCTGGGGACAGAGAAGACTCATTCCGTATAGTCACTAACCTCAGGGAAGTCTTCCAGCGGTCCAGATGTAGCGCTCATGCCAGGCGCGACTCTCGCTGGTTTGAATGCAGCCGGCTCTTCTGCAGTAACCGGGATCTTATCCTCACTTGCTGCAGCATCCGGGAGGCCGATGGGAATCGGATGTGTAGATGCGATGCCGTTCGCTTGCGCTACGTCTTTTGTCGCAAGCATTGAAGGCTCGTGCGTGGTCTGGCTCATAGGTGGCATGTGCACTGGTTGCCGTTCGGCCACTGCTGAAATCAGTATACTGAGGAAGGGACTGAGTGGGGAGATGTTAGCTACCTGCTGGCGCTGCTACAGATGCTGCCAATGGCACCGGCGCTGCAGCTTCCCTGGGCGTAGCCACTACCGCATCGGCAGCACCGTCGGTCTTTGGCGGTGGTGCAGGCGGCTCGTCCCGCCGGAGAGCGGATACAGGCTCGCTGGGTGCTGTGATGGCCGGTATTGTGCTCGCTTGTAACCGCTCTTCCGCTCCTCCCCTTCCTATGCCATCAGTACCGCGAGCTACTGGTGGCATGGCCGTTTGCGCAGCACGGTCCAGAGGTATGGCTGACTGCGGCTGATCGTGCCTCCCGGTCAAAAGGGGATGTGTTGGCGGTAACCTGCCAGCCGTGCTCTGCTCAACTCCTTGCGCCTGCAGTCCATCTGCAGCCTTCGGAGGTGACGCTGGCAGTTTCGCTGGGCTCGCTGTGGTGGGCTTCGGTTGTGGTGCTTGCGCTGGTATTTGCTCCTGCTCCTCCTGCTTGCTCTTCTTCCCTCGCTTGAACATCGACCTGAGAGCTCGCTTGATGGACTCCATGGCTGGCGCTGGACTCCGCGACTGCTCGACCTTTGTCAGAGATTCGATCTCGCAGGAGTACGGCTCGTAAGCCGCGGGTCTGTCGGCTGCTGCGAGCATGGCGTACAGTTACCGGTGCCGCGGAATGGGTAGGAGCGGGAGCATCTGGGCAACATCTGGGAGGGTAGTGAATGAAGTAGAGGAGAGCATACCGATGTACCCAAGGATTGCCCAAGTAGCTTCAGCTACCAGCAGTAGTGCTGCTCAAGATCGGGCCCCACGTGCGGAGCCAGTCAGGTACCAAGGTCCAAGATGAAGTTATGGGTCTGCGTTCTGGCGGTACCGTTCGCCGGCCACGATTCGCCTATACCTTAGGCGGCCAAGAAGCTGGGCTGACACCTCTCGGGTTTGCCTGTGTTTGAGCGCCGTAGCGGAGATTCGAGGGAGTCGCTAGTGGATCGTAGAATCGGCAAAGCAACGAGACTGGAAAGTGCTCCGTGGTGAGGTCCAGAATGTGACCGACTGACTGAGAAGGAAGCACCGGGGTATGTAGCGAAGTGGACTGGCAATTACCGCGGCCGCGGCGGATTGTTCTACGCGTAACGCGAGCGGTGGCCCTCACAAATAATGAGGCGATGCAGGCGCCATTCGTGAGCTTACTGCGCTGTGATCGAAAGGTAGCGGATACTCTACATGTCGCTGTGAAGTTACGATAAGGTATGTTCTAGCTGGCACAAGCTACATGGTGCGATGAGGGGGCTACGGTTGCGCTTGCACCGCCCCAGATGCTGCTGTCGGCGTTTGTCCTCCAGCTTGTTTCGTTTTGAGATGGACAGAGGGAGGTGTGATGCTATTCCTGGGCGAATTGTGCGCCGGCGCTTCCCGTGTCTCAAACCGTGCGTGAGCGTCGCCCTGCATACCTTTTCGACAGTCGCGCTCGGCACGGATTGCACTTTGTGAACAAGGAAGTCTTTGCTATTCGGTCATCAAATCAGAGTATACTTTGGTAACGTACCGTATACCAGGAGAAGTTGTATTTGTGAACGGCAACACGAACAAAGAGGTCGACATCCGCAGATCCTAACTGGCCTTCACAACGACACGACCCACCTATCTCGGCGTATCCCTCTTCGCCCAGGGCGCTGCTGTCGCGGAGACACCATCGGCGGGCGGGGCTGATATTCTGCCAGGGCCTCCTCCTCTGCTTGCCCACGGCGCTCTTGTTGAAGGAACGCCGGTACTATTCTCCATCTGCGGCATCATGCCTCGCTGCGCCGGCTGAGGATTTGCCCAAGGCGCAGTAGTACCTACACCCCATCCTGGGAGTGGAACATCTTTCGACACCACCGCTGCAGGCGGCTGTTGCTGTGCATGCAAGCTCTTCGCCCTCTCCTCCGCAGTAGCCTGAGGATCAGGTTCCCACTTAAACAGACTCCCGAACGGAAAGTGCTGCACCACGGGAAACTTACCCAGCACTTCCGCGGCATACATCTTCAGCATGCCCTTATTGATCTTCGCCCAGCCATCTTTGATACCGGATATGTCGTAGAGTATTGGCGAGTGCTCCCAGAAAGGACCTTTCTTCACGTCGTAGATAAATTGGATTGCGGAGAAGTACATGTTATCGTCTTTGTAGTCGAGCGTACGTGTTTTGTCCGCCACAGCGGCTGGAGCCGGGGCTGTACGCAAAGAACCTTCAGTCGGTACTGGGTTGCTGTAATCGTCCGCTTCGATCGTCGGGCCGTATTGAGCAGAGCCGAAGATGTAGGGGATAAAGCTGTGGTCGTCGAGACCCCATACGCCGTGAGACCCGGCAGGCTCAAGGGTATAGGTCAGGATGAGTCTTCGTACGAGCTCCAGGTATGGCTGGATGACACCTATTACAATCGATCGCTCCTCGCCGTCGACGAAAGCGCCCAGCTTCCATACGCAGCCCAGGAAAGCGATGAAACTTAGCTCGTGGCCTGTGCCGTAGTCCAGACGTTGAGCACTGCCGAAGCTGCCCATCAAGTAGGCTTTGAGCTCGTCTACCAGTGCCGTCGAACGACTGAGATCGTCGCCAGTGCAGTCCTGTATCGATGGTGCAAGGTGCTTCCGGATCAACGCATCTGATTCGCTCTCCGCCAGCCGGTGCCAGTCCCTGAATGCGACGTTACCGAATCGTCTCGGTCCTGTGCTAGGCGGGGCTCGCTCGACTAATGACGCTAAAGTACCAAGCATCGACCTCAAGTTATCAATGTTCTCGGAGTATGTGGGTGGCGAGGTCAAGCTATATGTGTGGAGTGTGCCGTCGCTCGTCTTCGTCGGGAACATGGACCGGTTGAGCTGAAGAAGCCATACTGTCAGATCCCGGTATGCCGTTGATGAGAGGAAGTAGCTGAGGTCGTCGCCGCTGTGGATCCGCTTTGTTGGGGTCGAGAAGATGTGTGCTGCTTCTGGTGGTAGCCGGTCGAGTGCTAGTCGATGCCTGCTGCTAGTGCCCGACACCGTGTCTGCGTCTTTGCCTACAGGTTCAGTCGACATCTTGATATCTCCATCGACAAGTCAAATCTGTTCCGCCCAGTTGTTCGTGGTGGCTTGGATAGAAGTATGCACATTCACATGCAGTTGAACACTGCCGCACGTGACCGCGCGTCGAGACCAAACGCGCTATGTCGCTATGCCAACCCCCTCTTGGCAGCGACTTCCCACCTCACCTCACCTTGCTAACATCGCGAGCACCGTGGAATGAAAGCGCCGCTACGAGCAGAGCGCTGCGAATGATATAGCCAGAAGGACATCGGCCATGAGGACGCCTAGGAGGCCGGGCAACGATGACGCTGACCTGCCATCTGGCGACGGAGAGGTGATCAACCGCGCAGAATCTCTGAACAAGTCTGGCCGCCGGACCGCTAGGAAACCCCTCGACTATAGTCCGCAACGTGAGCAGTCTATCGCGCATGACGACTTGGCTGGAACTATCGCGCATCTCGGAAGTGATCTTCCCGACCCATCTCCGCAAAAGGACGACGTCCGGGCAATGGAACTACCAAGCCATGGTACCAGAAGTATCGCACGCACTATCGCGATGGAAGATCCCTTGCGCATGCCAGACCCTGCACGCGCCAGGACTTCGCACGGCGGATGGGACACTGCTCTATCGGTGAGTCCCCTTGAGCCGCAAGCCAACAAGGCACTCGGTCCCAGCAACGGAAGACTGACGCGCTTCTCTGCGAGCGGTCCCAATCCGGCCTACCGGAAGCCGGTCAAGACAACGTTTACTACCACACGGCTCGTCACCGGTGGACATCAGGCGAGACCCGATATCTATGATCTTGAGGACTCGCCCGAAGCGCCAACTTCGCGGCTTAGAGCAAAACGTGTGGAGCATGCACGTGCCATATCGCCAACCCGGAAGCTCAGGAAAGCTGCATCGAACAGATTGATTCATGGTGCGGCAGTTCCACTGCATGGGACACTTCTTGCCTCTCCCCATCAGCAGGCCGACGTGCATTCACTTAGCCCCGAGTTACCGCAGCCGGAGAACGAGCAGATTGCGGCCAGTCCGAGGCGATCGACCAGACGGACTGCCGTGGCACAGCAAGTGCTGGAACAAGCGCAAGCGGAGACTGTTGAAAAGGCAAGCACTGACGATACGCTATTCATGGACCGCTTCCCAGATCGACCTGCATCAGAAACATCGGAGGTTGATCAGGCATCTCAGCAACAAAGAGATGCACAGCCTGCAGAGGAGGCGGAGAGCGATAGAGTGCTTGAAGCCCGGTGTGGTGCCGAGATCGATGTGCTGGCGCGGCAAGCGGACATCGCGGGCGAGAAAGTATTCTCGCCACCTAAACCACAGCGAGGCTTGCGCAATAGGCCAAGAAAAACCAGCCCCGTAGCGACGACAAGTCGTAGCGTCGCAGCTGTTGTCATTCCAGTGCAGGATAAACCTATCTCACAGCCACCTCTATTCCTATCGGAAGTAACGGAGCCCATCGTCAGCGAGCGAAGTCAAATGCGTACGAAGAAGAAGCCGAACCAAGCAAAGACAGCGAAGAGATATGCTAGATCCAACGCTGGACGACGAAGCGCTGGAATGCTACCGGGACAGGACCTGCACGAGGAAGGAGAGCACGCTGCCGACCGTGAGGATGAAGGCGGAGAGCAAGCAGAGCCTGAGAGAACTCGCGCGGTGGAGGAGTCAGAGGAGGCGGCAGAAGAAGATGGTAAGGATCTAGATTCCGATTTTCAGCGGCAAGCGCCAATCGAGAAGCCGGTCAGAATTAGGCCGAGCGACCTGTATACCCGCGATTCTCACGACGATCAGTCTGATGGTGACGGGAGCCAGTGGGAAGGCAGGTCTAGCTCGAACGACATTCTAGCGAGCCGGAAACGACCGCGCAATTCCGCGAGAGAGCGACGGGCAGGGGGCGCATCCCAAAAGCGGCCAAAGAGAGACCTGGGCGCTCAGACAGCCTCTGCAGACACCCCAGAAACCGTCTCGGAGGCGGACCAAGCCCGTCTATACGGTCAATTTCCAGCGCTGAGAGGTGTCTGCAAGTCCCTCGAGCGCGTCGGTGTGCAGACCCTGGGCGGCTCTCCCCAGCCTCAATGCATAATACGGCTGAAAGACGAGAAGGTCATTGCGGCTGTCAATCTTAGCAAGAGTGTACTCACAAAGCTCGAAAACATGGAGGATCCAAGGTCTGATCTGATTGATGCAGCGGGTGCGGTTGATGCTCTCTACCACAATAGCGGCGGCAATGAACCACAGTTGGACAATGTTGTGAGAATTAAGAATATCTACTTCCACCTCTTCCCACAGCTGGTTCGGATGGTTTATCGTATGCTCCTTGCCTACGAGGAGTCGGACGCTGGTAAGGAGCTCGGTTCTCCGCTGACAAGCGAGCATCTTCGTCTCGTGCGGACGATGATCAAAGTCGTGCTGGACCTGGCCGACGGTGCGAAAAAGTATGTCCGACCGCCGTCGCGCCTCTGCTTGGTGCAGCCGGTCGATAACGGCGTCGTGGCGCCCCTGAAAGTGGTCTACAAGGCTTTCACAACAGCGCATACCCAGCTCGAGCGCGCCGCCGTGCATAGACGCCAACATCAGCTAGTGGCGCAGCGGGACGCTCTCGCAGCCGAGCGTGAAGAAAAAGAGGAGCGACATGCGCAACACTTCAAGAAGATCAAGCAGAAGTGGCAGCAATTGCACTTCGAACGTGTGTGTGCGGAAGACTGTATTATGAGCTTGCAGAAGCGTAATCACCTACGCTGTATACCTGTCCCTGAAGCTGAGTTCGACGATAACGGGAATGTGTTCGAACGGGTGGAGATCTTCCGTCCACGAATTGGACCTACACCCGCGGCCGTAGAGCGAGCACGCGCGTTCGCGTGGCCGGAAGAATGCTTAGTGGCGTTGGCGGACGGCCTGAAGCAGTATGCTGGTCCCGATGTGTTCGAGAAGGTGTTTAGGAGGTATTGTGGACGGAACGGACTGCTGCATCATTATAATGTCACGGAGATCGTGGTGTGTGCTGCAGATATGAAACCATGGTTGCTGCAGCAGGAAGTAGGATTGGAGGATTGGGTAACGACCGTTCCTGTATGGACGAAAGAGCATCCGTTGGGCAAGGAGAATGAAGTGGCAGAAGAGGGTGATGGTGGAGGGTCACACGATACATGATATCAACACTCGCTGTATTTGACGACCGAAGTGAAAGACTGGCCGCCGTTCCTCGCCAACTTGTAGTGTTTCTGCGTCGACTTCATCACAAAGCCGGCCATGGATCGCTGGGTCCAACTCACCGAACGCACCTAACGACCGCGATATGCGACCCAAGAGCAAATGGCAGCGACTCACGGTCTTATGCCTGGCTACGACATTCTCTCGTGACCGCCCACGCCGAAGCACCATTAAATCCACTGCGTTAGCGATGTCGCAAATTCATCATGCACTCAGATAGCAAGGCATCGCTCCCACGCAACAGCCAGATTACCGCAGCGGTCGTAAGATGACCGCTCTCCATAGTCCTCGATGAAGCATTTTATGCCTCCCCTGGTCGTCGATCTGCCACGATGCAGATACAGCTTGCTTCCGATCTCATCGACCACCGCGCCGCGCTACAAGATGCTACCTCTACAGCCCTGTCGAACCTCATCCACATCACACTGCTGCAAGCATGACAAAGAGACCCGAAGCCTGCACCTGCGTCGGTTTCAACCACGGCCAGTCCGCATATCCGTATTCTCGCCAGACTCCTGAGAGGCTACCGATGAGTGAGCACCCAGATGAGTTCGCGGACGACACTCCGAACATCTCCCGTGCCGACGCTGCAAGGCTGCACCTCCGTTTCGATTGGATGCTGATCATGGTAGGGCTCTTGCGCGACAAGTTGAACCTGCAATTCGAGAAGTACAGTGCTTGACGCAGCAGCAAGAGCGCACCGGCAGGCCGGAGGAGAAGGCTGAAAACTTGGATGGTTCAACTGAAAGCGAGTCCGGATCGGCAGAGGAGTTGCACTCCGTCGATCAGGACGACGGTGTAATGAGCGCCAGCCTATTCTCCGGCACCTTTTCCATCGCCACTCCGGACACTGAAGAAGAGACAGCCGAGAGCGAAATTGAACTTGCTCTCTCTCGTGGGCGCGGACACCGCAACTGAACCTCGAAGACCCCGTCTCTCCTTTCAGCATCCCCTCTCCCAGCCATCCACCTCCAGGATCAAGGCCTCGCCCAGCTCCTGGAGGCCACGGTGCATTTACCGGATCTAGGCCCGAGGATAACTGGAATATTGGCCCGCATCGCTTTGGAAGAGTATCGGGCTCGGAGCCGGCAACGTCAGCCAGCGCATCGAAGAGCTGATATCTCTGGACAGGGCAGGATGTATTACTACTGGCGGTGGAGGCGGTGGCGGCGGTACTGGGATAGTGCGTCGCCGGGAGTCTAGTGCCCGGCACAGTGTGACGGAGTGGCGCGGTGGCGGTGATTCATCGGGCTCTTTGGAAGCGACCAAGGAGAGGAGGAAGTCGAGGCATGAAGAGATCTTGGCGAAGGAGGGATGGAGATCGTGCTGCGGTGGGATGAAATGAAATGTGCAGCATGGACGGGCCCGTGGTCAGGAGTTTGCTATCTTCTACATGTACGCTTCCACTTGCCGAACCAGAAGAGCTTTGTAAGACAGTGTGATCATTAATGGAATTGTGCAAGATGTATTCTCTCGCGTTAGGAATCTTCATGTCGGTGATGGAATTACATGTCTGCTGTAGCGCTTCCCATGCCTGCGAGCAGTCACCCGCCTTGTCTGCGGGCCAGAGAGGCACCTAAACTCCCCACCCATGTACCATCCCAGTGCTGAAGCCTTCCTGCTGGAATATGTGGCATCCCGATGACAAAGGAGACACGATCGCGAAGAAACATCACCATCCGTCCCCCGACCCCATCCCAACTTCTTCGTCACCCATCTCATCAGCCTCATTGGTATCATATCACTTCGCCATCCGCACACACCGCCGGCACTTTTCTCGCCCACCAACCAGCCTAATGATACCCATTCACCCTCCTCCCCTCCTTGGGCAGTCCCAAAAAGTACTCATGCGCACAAGCCTGCTTCGCGCTAATCCTCCCCGCCGGATCATACACGAGCAGACTCTCCAACAAATCCACCCCCTCCTCCCCAATCATCTTCAACGCATCCGCACTAATCAATTGCTCCTCCGCCTTCCTCTCCCACTTGGGAAAACTACTCTTGAAATCCGGGAAACTCGTCACCCCGGGCCAATCCGCCTCGGTTGGCGTCCCCAGCACGCGGAAAATCTTGAAAATCTCATCAATCTCGCTATCGCCCGGGAACAACGGTTTCCGCGTCGCCATCTCCGCGAAGATGCAGCCGACGGACCACATGTCGACGCCGGTGCTGTACTGCCGGCCGCCGAGCAGGATTTCGGGGCTCCGATACCAGAGGGTGACGACTTCGTGGGTGTAGGTGCGGAGGGGGACGCCGAAGGCGCGGGCGAGGCCGAAGTCGGCGAGTTTGAGGTTGCCTTCTTTGTCGATGAGGAGGTTTTGGGGTTTCAGGTCGCGGTGGAGGATGCGATGGGAGTGGCAGTAGCGAGTGCCGAGGAGGAGTTGGTGGGTGAATTTCTTGACCTGTGTGTCATAGTTGCGATTAGTGGGTGAGTTGTGAGGTGGTGTCGGTGAGGAATGAGCGCACCATCTCGGGACCCAAACCCATGTGGCCTTGCCGCCCGTCCATGACGCCCTCTGGCAACGGTTTCCCTCTCCCGCCTTGGCTTACGGGGAGCGCTTCCATGTACTTCTTGAGGTCTAGGTCCAGATACTCGAAGACGAGGTACAGCTTGTGGCCGTCGGCGTGTACGATGTTGAGGAGGCGCACGATATTGACGTCGTTCATTTCTTTCAGCAAGGAGATCTCGCGGATGGCGGTCGAGGGCACGCCTTCGTCTTCGGCCTCCAGGCGGATCTTCTTGAGGGCGACGATGCGCTGGTCTGGAGTGGTGAGATCGCGGGCTTTGTAGACGACGCCGTAGGTTCCTTTCCAGCAATGTTAGTTGTTGTCGCCGATTCATAGGGTGTGTATATTGGTTGACGCACCCTCCCCAATCTTCTCCATCTTCTGGTAGTTCTCCATGGTTGCGGCCGACATCGAGGCTGCGGTGGGGGGGGGGGGTCTGCTGGGTGGTGTTGTCGCCGTCCGGTCCCCTTCGCTGTTGAGGTTAGTATGATGCGATCGCCTCTTGACCGTCCATCAGATGGTGTGAGTGTGATGCTCGTTCAGTCGCTTGTAGCTCGATGTGTCCCGGGACATGTACATACATGGACCCGCTCCGTCAACAAAACACGTCGGGACGCGCGATTCGAAGCGGCGGCTAGCGGGCCGATCGGCTTCACATGCCGAGCGAGTCCTCGACGACATTTGATCACTCACATCCAGGACATGAAGAAGAACGAGGAACGAGATACGACGTGCCGAAGAAGAGTGAGAGGCTCCATGTATGCGCGCTCGCTGGGAGTGGGTGCGTCCATTCGGTAGTCGACATCACCCTTCCGCTCCGTCTGGACGACGCCGTGACTGAGTGCTCCTCCCACGGTCACATGAGCGCGCGACACCTACGTGATTCAGCATCTTCCGGCGTCAGTAGCATCCCGTACAGCACACATGGCCCCAAGTAGGGGCAGGGGCAAGGGCAATGCTCGAGCGACCGCAGCTCGTGGTAGTGCCGCGGCTGGCCCGAGTCGTAGGCCCACCCGTGTGAGACGCAGACCCAAGGACAGCACACTGGATGTATATGACGATATGCTTGCCGAGGCCGCCGTGACCGAGTCGGACGAGCTCTCGGAACGCCCACCCAAGCGGAGGAGATTGGCGACGTCGGTCACTCTATCTAGCCCGAGCACATCGCGCAATGGCAAGTCGCGGCAGGCGGATGAGTCTCGGCGAGCAATATCTGGCGACGAGGCCTCCTCGCCCAAGCAGCAGATGGTTGAGGCATCTTCAGACGACTCGGATGAAAGCGAATTTGCCTTCGAGGACGTCGATCTGGAACAGTCCGCTGCTGAACGCACCGACGACAACGGCATCGCCGACGTAAGTATATCCGTCACCCCAAATACAACACCCACGCGCCAGGTAAAAGGGAAGCGCAAAGGCGCAACTCTGGCTGACAAAGCGCACCGTCTACTTGTCCACAAAGCACACGTACTCTGCTTGATCGGTCACTGTATATATTTAAACAGCTGGTGTAACAACGAGGTTGTACAGCGCAACTTGGAACCCTTGTTGTCGGAAAAATCGAAGCTGTACTTGCGCGCGAACACCAGGGAGTCGCAGTTTGATCGAAATAACATGTTTATGGATGGCTTGCAGCAGGCGGTCGAGCAGTTCCGGGGCCGCTTCAAGACTACGGCGACGGGAATGCGGAGGCCGAGGTGGGCAGTTGAGGGTGAGGCAGCATCAGGTGCTGGGTCCAAGGTGGATGAAGAGGCTGTGGACCGCTCAGACTTCATCACCGCCTCACGCAAATTAGCAGGCTCGCAGGATACGGGTAATCAGCTCTTCTGTGCTTTGCTACGGGCCCTTAATGTAGATGCGCGGATTGTGTGCTCGCTACAGGTCTTACCATTCGCCAACGCGCCTGTCAAGAGCACGCCGCAGAAGCCTATCAAGCGCACCATCTTTGCTTCGGCCTCTGTCTCCAACACCGACCACAGCGCTAGTGACGCGAGTGCCGACGACGCCAGCGTCAGATCCTCTTCGAGCATCGGCAAAATACCACCCGTCCGCCGCCGCCTCGGCCAGCCCTCCTTCACCACCGCAGCCCCTGCCCCCGTCGACCAGAAAAAGCCCATCCGCAAACTCGCCTACCCAATCTTCTGGACCGAAGCCTTCAACGCCGCCCACCAGAAATGGATCCCTTGCGACCCCATCGTAACCGGCACCTACAACAAACCCGCCAAACTCGAACCCCCTTCCTCCTACGACGCCAACCAGCTCAGCTACGTCATAGCCTTCGAAGCGGACGGCGTAGCCAAAGACGTCACGCGCCGCTACGCCAAAGCCTACAACGCCAAAACCCGCCGGCAGCGCGTCGAAGCCACCGAGAACGGAACGCAATGGTTCAAGAAAGCCATGCGCTTGTGTCGTCGCAGAGGTCCCGCGTTAGACCGCGAGCAAGTCGAGGACGCGGAGTTGGCGGCGAAAGAAGCGCGGGAGGGCTTACCGGGCAATGTGCTGGATTTTAAAGAGCACCCTTACTACGCGCTCGAGCGGCATTTGCGACGGCACGAGGTCCTGTTTCCGAAGCGGGAGGTCGGGAAGGTGAATGCGGGGACCGCGGCGAAGCCGAGGATGGAGGGGGTGTTTCGGCGGCAGGACGTGGTGGTTTGTCGGAGCGCGGAGAAGTGGTATCGGATGGGTCGAGAGGTTAGGGCGGGGGAGCAGGGGTTGAAGCACGTCAAGGCTGCGAGGCGGCTTGGTCGTGCTAAGGACGCGGAAGATGAGGATGGAGAGGAGGGGGAGGAGGTGAGAATGACGGCGTTGTATGGGTTGCTGCAGACGGATGTGTATGTTCCGCCTGCTGTCGTTGATGGGCGGGTACCGCGGAACGCGTACGGCAATCTGGACATCTACGTGCCCTCTATGGTTCCCGCGGGTGGCGTGCACCTTCGGCATCCGCTCACACAGGTTGCGGCAAGGCAGTTGCGAGTCGATTACGCCGACGCGGTGACAGGGTTCTCTTTCAAAGGTCGACAGGGCACAGCTATCATCGAGGGCGCGGTAGTTGCGGAGATGCATGCAGAAGCGGTGAAAGAGGTCATTGAAGGTCTGGAGCGAGAAGAGGTGGAGGAGAGGTGCAGGAACAGGAGCTTGGTGGCTCTTACGCTGTGGGCGAGGATGGTGAAGGGTCTGGGCATCCGGGAGAGGGTAAAAGGGTATAGGAAGGCTTCTGATGAGGCGAGCGGTGCTGGCGGCGCTGACGGCGAGATGGAGGTGGATGACGAGTCAGTGACTGCGGCGCTGAGAGCTGGTGCGAGGGATGATGCGCCGTTGCGCACTGCGGGGCGTTATACGCTCGAGGAGCTACTTGCGGGCCCTGCCAAGACTCCGTTGGCGAAGAAGAAGCGTGGTAAAGGGGAGATCGATGGTGAGAGTGAGAGTGAACGGGAGGAGGGTGGCTTCGAGCGTGATGGTGATGTCCCGGACGAGCCTGAGCCTCTGCAGTCCGCGAGACGATCATTGCGTAATCGCCGCAAAGTCGTTGAGGAGGATGAGGATGGTGACGAGGGCATGCTGGAAGCTAGTCAAGCACATGAAGAAGGTGGCGGTTTCCTGCCGGACGATGCTGTGGAGAACGATGAGGAGGGTGGAGGGTTCATACCCGACGAAGTCGCCCACGACGTTGCTGAGGAACCGGTTTCGGACGAGAAGCACGACGGTGGAGATTACGTTTCTGAGGAAGATGATGCTGCTGGCGGGTTTCTGACCGATGCCGCTGGTGACGCTGATGGCGACAGCGGCGGCGGTTTTCTAGTCGACCAGAATAACGATGAACACCATGGCGGCGGCACCGCGTCTGACCGCTTTGGTCGTCAACAGGACGGCGGGTTCCCGCCGGACGTTGCCGTGTCGCCACCAGTCAGACCATCCGCTACAACGGCCTCGTCGAAACTCAATATCGTAGAAGACCAGACTCTGCTTGAACGTCATGCTGATGTCCTAAACGGGGGAGAGAAGCAGATGGAAATGCCCGGGGCTCTAATCACTTTCGACGCGCCTGCGGATCCCACCGCAGTCGACATGGTTCCCGACCTTCCGGCAGCCGCTCCACCGAGACTGCGCGGCGGCCCCGCGAGGCAGTCTGAATGCGCTGGCGACCGCACCAACCAAAAGGCAGCGGGTGCCAATGAGGAGACTGCGGTGCGCGAGGAGAGCGACGACGGCTCGTTACTGTCGCACGATCCCGACGACGAGGACGCGGAACCGGATTGGTTGGAGAGCGATTGACGGGAATGCCAGTTTTGATGCCGAGACATACTCTGTCCTATTACCAGGGCAAACGTAGCAGCGCTGTCAGTGTGTGTCAACTACATGTAGCCATGTCCGTTAATCAATCACGAATTCCTGGGTCCAGGCTTCCATACGCTGGGTCTCTCGTCTGTACATCATGTTGACTTCATCGATGCCACGTATGAAGGAGAAAACGAAGACTGGCTCTACTCCTCCCAACTTCGGCACTGGTCGATGGGAGCCATCTCGCTCATCGCTGTTCGTGTGCTAATTCCATACCCAGTAGCACTACACGACGCCACAGCGACCAGGCGCAGCGCAATAAGGTACCGTAGGCTGTTGCACGTTCCCCGGATCTCCTTTCGCGATGCCGACGAAAGCTCTCCAAACATTGGGATACCTCGGCGCGCGAGTCCCCGCCTGTAGCTGGAGCTCTGTAGAGGCAACCCACCTACTGAACCTAGCCGGCAGGAGTATGCACCGCAACAATAAGTAGACGAGTAGTAGTATCGTCAACGACTTAAACCAAACCCTCCCAGCCGCTTGCCCTCATCCCAACCGCCAGCCAGCCCTCATCCATAACCCCCCAAACCCCCCTCCATCGCCACCGCAAAATCAAACCCCATAACCCCCAAAATGAGAGCCGCCCGCTACCACGGCCCCTCCGACATCCGCCTCGACACCATTCCCGAACCCACGCCCACCGCCACTCAAGTCCTCGTCGCGATAGAATGGGGCGGCATCTGCGGCAGCGATCTGCACGAGTACATCCAAGGCCCCGTTGTAATCCCCACCGCTTCGCACCCGCACGCTCTAACCGGCGAATCCCTCCCCGTGGTGCTGTGCCACGAGTTCTGTGGGCGGGTCGCGGCATTACCCGAAAGCAGTAGTGATGGGGAGGTGAAGGGGGCGGGGGGTGTGGTGTTGCGGGTTGGGATGAAGGTGATGGTCGATCCGCGGCAGAACTGCCAGGCTTGCACGTCGTGCTGCGAGATGAAGTCTAGTAATATCTGTCCTAAGTGGGGGTTCCTGGGCCTGACGGGCGGAGGCGGGGGGTTCGCGGAGCGCTGCGCGGTGAGGGCGGATATGTGCTACCCGTTACCTGAGAGCGTGGATCTGGCAGACGCGGCGTTGATTGAGCCGCTGGCTGTGGGGAGGCGGGCGCTGACGCAGAGCGGGGTGCTAGGTGGCGAGTGGAGGGAGAAGGCGGTGTTGGTGCTGGGGGGCGGGCCGATTGGGGTGGCGGTTGTGTGGAATTTGAAGGCGTTTGGGGCCGAGAGGGTGTTTCTTAGTGAGCCGACGGCTTTGAGGCAGAGGCAGTGTCGGGGGCTGGTGGAGAGGGTGTTTGATCCGAGGACGGAGCGGGTGGCGGAGGAGTGTCGGGAGCTTACTGGTGGCGAGGGGGTAGATGTTGTGATTGATTGTGCGGGTGTCGGGCCGGCGATGAGGGATGGTATGGATGCGTTGCGGCGGAAGGGGACGTATGTGAATGTTGCTGGGTGGGAGACGCCGTTTCAGCTGCCGATGCAGTATTTCATGATGAAGGAGCTGGTCGTCCGATGTACTCTGGCATACGATGATGCCGACTTTACTGACACTGTCGCCGATTTCATAGCTGGTGAGCGAAACGATATTGAGTGAACGCTGGACTGAGATGGCTAATGTGCTCTTCCTAGGCAAGTACAAGGGAGCAGAGAAAATGGTGACTTCACGGATAGCAATTGAGGATATCAAGGAGAAGGGGTTTGAGCAGTTGGTGAAGAACAAGGACGCGCATATCAAGATCTTGGCCACGCCGAAGAGAGAGCTTCTTGAGTAATAGTCGCTTCAAAAGACGTGAAGCGAATTGTGCGCCGCCAAGAACTGGAGTAGTCCTTACATTCTAAGACCATGACGATACATGGGATCGCCAGGGTGAGCAGACCTCGTCGGGTGATCGCTCAGGACATCGGGTTGATATCCAGCTTGTTTGAGGCACGTCCATTGATGGCGGTACATTGGGTGAGCCCCATTGCTGGGTGAAGTAGGTGCGAGTCCAGTTGATGTTCCTTGACACACACAGGTGCTCCTGCTCGCGAACATGCCCGTCTTCATCATCGGTGAGATGTGTTCGTGGTGCTCGTCCGAGGGCTGGGGAAGCAAGGGGGCAGGACTACATGTGGCAAGCACGACGACGCATCTTCCACGCGCGCAACCTCCACCGTGATCGTACTCATACTGTATGCCATGCAGTGGCACCGCGTGGCCGTTGCAGCCGTTATTGGTGATGGTCATGGTGGACCTTTGGATACGCAGCTGTATGCAACATCTTGAGCAGACGGATTCGCCACGACAGATACCTTAGCCCCATCCTCGGCGGGCCGCTCGGCATTGAATTTTACCAAGGTTCGCTTTGCTCTGCAGACCCAGCCAAGATGGCGTCGCGATAGCAACAACGGCCACCCAGACATCTCATTCAGGCGACGTCAACCACCTCGCTGAACCGTCTCATCATACACCTGGCAATCGAACTGAGGAGGGCTGGACCGACTGCATATATTCACCAGGTCCTCGTGTGAGGGTCACGTGGAGTCCTGCTCGTGTTGGCCAGGCGTCCTTCGCGGACACGACATGAAATTGCGGTTCCACCCTCGCGCCGGATCATCGCATGCTAAAAGCCTGCCAAAGGGCCCTTGAAACAGCGTCCTCGCGTCTTGATTGGCTGCTATGGGCGCGCCCGTCAGCCTCGTCTCTGCCCTCTGCAAAAACGGGCAGGATGATCTCCACCCTGGCCACCACGCTAGACTGCCCCCAGTGGACAGTGGCGTATCGGGAAATAGGCAGAGCCCCGTCGGTGGTGTCCAGCAATAGCAACACCCATCATCCCCCATCCGGCCTCTTCCTCCTTCTCCTGTCAGCCAATTTCGCCCAGCTGGGTGGCTTGGCTTCCCTTTTCCACTCCAAACTACTGGGGGCCCAAACACCGCTCGGCAGCCCCAAGGCCAAGCTAGATTCAGGAGAGAGAGAGGCGGATTCGCTGCAGTAGTTTCCTGCTTTAAGTTGTCCTGCCATCCAGTTTTCATACCCACCTCGCCCCCTTCCCACTCTACTTGGTTACTTGCACCACCACACGGCTTGCATCTCAGTCACTCGTTCACTACTACTACTACTACTACTACTACTGCATCCTCGCTTTTCACTTCTCGCACCGTACTAATACTCCCCAACCAACCATTCCACAACAACCCGCCAAATCCAACCCATCCAATCCAACAAGATGCGCTCCTTCCTCACCATCGCCGCGGCCACGCTCGCCACCGTCGCCTACGCCATGCCCGAGCCCATCTTCGGCTCCAACAAGCTCGCAGCACGCGACGCCACCTGCATGAGCGCCGACGAGGCCAACCAGGTCGCGCTGAACTTCAACCACCTCATCTCCGCCTACAGCGAAGAGCTCGCCAACGCGTCCCTGACCGTCGGCTTCGAGGACTACTCCGACTCCGTCATCTCCCTCATCGACGCCGGCTGCGCGGGTCCCCTACCTGTACGTCCACCCACCCAATCCAACAACCTTGCATAGCACACCGCTGACTCCTGTTCTTCCCACAGCTCGGCACAGCCACCTTCTCCTCCCGCGCCGCCTTCATCGCCGGCCAAGGCAGCCAGCCCGACATCCCCTTCGACCAGCTCAACGTCTGGTACAACTGCGACACCGTCATCCTCCGCTGGCGCACGACCCTCAACTTCACCACCCCGGCCGCCGAGTTCGTCACGGGCATCATCGTGCTCGAGACGACGGCCGCGCCCGGCGGCGCCCAGCCCTGGTTGATCAACACCGTCTACTCGGAATTCAACAGCGGCGCTTGGCTCGTGGACTTGGGGACCTTCGTGCCCAACTGCACGGCGCCGGCGCGTCGTTTGTTGCGCGCATAGAGTCGTTCTCTCGCTTTTTTTCGCCTGCTTGCTTTCGCCTGCTCGAAGTCGTTGACGAGGGCCCGGTGGTGATGACCCAGCCACACACGGTCGCCGTTGGCCGGCTGCACGCCTGGTCCAGTGAAAGGTACACTCTGTGGCATTGTTAGCACGCAAGGGGTTCGGTCCCGGTGGGTGGGAAAGGGAAAGGAGCGAAATGGTTGGCGCCCTGCGCAACTAATCTTTATGGTGGTTATTGTATCTTCTTTCTACAGCACAACGGGTCACAACAAATACCAACGGCGTCATGTCTACAGCATGTATGTATGCGATACCATGTAGCGTTGCACTGTACCTTTGACAACGGCGTCGATACAGAAGCGACATGACGCCTGAGCAATGGCGCGACACGATGGCACAATGTATCCTATATTATCATATGTTACTTTGATGTTGCCAATGTCCATCGCTCTTGCCTGCCTTACTGTGACCGCCGCCCGTCGAACAGCACTCCTCACAGCCACTCCGTCTCCATTCCACCTTGACGTCTGGCACCAGCAGTCTCCGCACGCAACAAAGCGTCTGCGCGCCACTCAGCAACATCGGTGTTTCGGATACCAACGGACGTGAAGGTCCATCGTAACGCGACCGGGTCATGCAAACATCTGGACAAGACCTCAAGGTGAGAGATGCTTGGCCCGATAAGTACTATGACAACAATCCCTCTAGATCTAGCAAAAGCGCTTGCAACATGATGGCCAGATGTACAAACCGTCCAACCCACACTCCTCAGCCCAAAGCGCCCAACACAACGCTCATCACCTCACTGCTCTCTCCGCTATACATCGATCCCAGAGTGTCAAATCGAGGCCACACACCGACTCCCCAAGTCCACTCCCGGTCACCGTACTCAGTACTTGATATCTGCACACATCCATAAGTCAGCACACATCCCCAAACCCCACCCCCGCCGCAGCACCCTCCTCAGAAAAGCAAAGAGGAAGGTTGAACATACCAGACGTAGTGACATCCTCCCGAAAATGCTTCTCCCGATACCCATGCGTGAACCACAGAAACCACGGCACAATGTACGTCTTGAGCGTGTGCCCGAACCAACCCGCGTCGGAGACCGTGCTCACGACATTCTTGCTCTCGTCGAACGCGACTTCGATGCGCTTCTTGCGCAGGGCCTCGTAGGCCTCGAAGGGCTCCCGGAGATTGGGGCCCGGGCGGCCCTTTTCGATCCACCGAGTCAGGCAGCGCGAGAAGAGGACCGTGTCTTCGAAGACTATGCCTGTGGACTCGCCTTGGGGGGGCATGGCGTGCTGGTGTTCATGTCGTCAGCATATGCGGGGTAAGGGGTGTTGTAGGGAACCGTGGATGAGAGGGGAGAGAAAGGCTGGAAGGTAGACTCACCGCAGCGTCTCCCAGCAGCATCACGCGATCCGTAGACCACTTCCCATACTTCGTAAGCGTATACACAGGCCACAAGAAAAAGTCCTCCGCCTTCTCAATCAACGGCACAATACAAGGGATCTTCGCGTCCCCGAACCGATCCAACAGCGACTGCCGCGTCTTATCCGCGTCCGCGCCCACGCTCTTCCAGCCATCCCGGGACCCCACGTCGGGGACCTGCATCAGCCCGCCCACGTACACCGAGTCCATTTTCGTGTTGTAGTACGACGTGAGCAGCATCCCGCGCCGCGCGAAATTGATGGCCGTGCACTCGAAATGCACCTTGAAATCCTTCTCGATGGGCGCGAAGCCGAAGGCGTTCGCGACGCCCGAGTACGTCGCTTTGCGCTCGGGCTCGACGTGCTTGAGGCGGACGACGGAGTGGATGCCATCGCAGCCCATGAGCAGCTCTGCAGTAGCGGACTCGCCGTCGTCGAAGTGGATGGTGACGTTGTCCGGCTGCTCGTCGATTCTGACCGTCCGCTTGCCGCAGGTCATGGTGATGTTTTCCTGGGCGTCGACGGCGGCGAGGACGGCTTTGAGGGCGTCGCCGCGGGTGATGCGGAGGGCTTTGTAGGGGGGGTCTCCCACGCCCTTGCCCTCGGGCCCGCGGAAGGAGGATTCGGCTAGTTTGCCCGAGTAGACGTCGAAGACCTCGAGGTAGTCGATGGTTTTGCCGTAGTCGCGGTCTTTCATTATCTGCAGGCAGCCGAGGTAGTCGAGCATGCGGAGGGCATTCGGGGTGAGGTTTACGGCGCCGCCGATCACCGCGGGTTCGGGGCGGATTTCGTAGATGTCGATTTGGGGGACTTTGCCGGGGGGAGCGAATTTGGTGAGGGCGAGGGCGGTGGTGAGGCCGGCGATGCCTCCGCCGAGGATGATGACCTTGAGGCCGTCCGCTGAGGGGGGTGCCATGATTGCTGGGTTCAGGCCGTGGGATGGGGAGGGGTGGAGTCAAATGGCAGATTGATGCAAACAAACAAGAGAGTCAAGGAGAGATATCAAAGGCTGTTCGCTCTACTCAGCGGTGATGAGGTCTCGGATCTCTCTACGAAACATTCACGAGCTGCGGCCCTGCAGGCTGTAGTGCTCTGACCTCTCCCTAGAACTTTTTGGGGCTGCTTCCACGAATAGGTCTGGTACGCCGGAGCGGCGCGCTGCGGGTCATCCCAACTTCCAATGCAATCGGGTTTCGCTAGGGGCTTTCGTGGTCCATACTCGTACTTTACCCGCGTGTTATCGAGCGATTGCCCTGCGATCAGTGCTGGCACAGCGCACCGACGCGGTAATATTGGCCATGCCTAACAACGAATATGGTGAGGCCGTGGCGGTGGGCTCATTACTTTTCGGAGAATACTTGGAGAGACTCCAGCTTACCAAATCGGGCGCCTCGAAAGGACGGCGTGCAGGCAGGCTAATTTGGTCCACGAAGAACCGCGACATGCAATAATGGATGCGCAGTGCTTACCTACACACAGGCGAGTTGGTTCCTTCGAAGGCCGATGTATCATGTTGTTCCGCGAGACCAATCCGCCTCCAGCTTGGACTACTTCACATCTTTGAGGCATCATCAACAATGGGATTCACGCCGACACGTCGTGTCTCGGGCTCCGGGTGACTCGTCGAGCGTGCTTGTTGAAGCGCCAAGACGACGGAGTATCGAGGTCTCCTGATGCCGAGCCGAATATGGACCGTGGTCCGAATGTGAGTATGGAGCCGAGAGCCCCACAACGTTTGTTGGTTCGGCCGAAGATGAGGAAGACAGAACGTCACCGCCACGATGCTGAATGATACTTGGCCGTCTCAAATTCCTTGCGGGCTAGTATAGAGACGTTCGGTAACTTGACCTGGACCTTTGATTTGGCATCGTCCAGAGTGCGTCTCTACAATCGCCAGCATCGATGTCAGGACCAGCTACAGACACGATAACGAAGCGTCCATTCTCTTCAAAGTTGTTCCATGCTGTGGCACATCTGATGCTTCCGGAAGGTTGTGTGTTTAAAATCCTGCAGCTGCCCCACTTGGCCCACCCCTAAAGTCGATCGCATTAGCGCGTCCGTATTGTCAGATCTGCGGTAAACGCCACATCAATCTCTCCCCCGATAGCTGGACGAGTTCGCGCGAAAAGGGGAGTGATACGGTATACACCCCCTATGGCCTACATGTGCCGAGTCGGTGTGAGGAGGAAGCTCTCACATCGGCGAGTCTTCGCGCCGGGCACCGTCGCCGTCATCTTTGTAGGGTCAAGTGTACACGGTACTCGGACGAGCTACGGAGTACAGAGTGTAATAAGCTGACCTCTGGCTGGCTCAGCTGTAGGCGTAGCTACAGATGGGACGAAACGGATGGTGCGGAGAGACAGATTGCCGTCATACGGGACGACAAGTCGCCAGTCGTGCCCGGGGCCGGAAGCCTGTGAGACAGCAGAGTTTCGCGTGCATGGTGACGAATGATCATGGTTCCGCTCGTATCGTGGCGATCAAGCTACGGCCCTGTCTCCGGAGACTCGGTCTCGGTCGTTTGACGACAAAGCCGTTCGACGGCGATGCCAAGACGGACATTGCCAGACTTGCTAATTTGCCAGCACGTTACTATCATCCTTTTCTGGGTGAAGGCTGAGCTGGAGAGGTTGATGATGCTCGAGCTGCAATAATAATAATAATCCTGCCACGAGTCCACGCCACGCCTGATGTCTTGCATATGCGACTCAAAATAGGCAAAATGCGGGGCATCGAGATGGCGATTAGACGCCATGAATTCTAGATAGCGGCAACACAGCGACAAGCCGCCAAGCGTATCCCGACAGGTATTCAAGACTGAACACGCGGCCGACCTTGTATTGGCGCCCGGCTGACTGACCGACTGGGTGTGTCGCCCGCACTTCTCACCATCACCTTATCGAGGCGGGCAGTAGAGAGTGCCGTCGTCCGTCATCCCACCCACTCCCACTTGGCCCCCCTTGGAGGGCCAAGCCTTGCATAGGGACTCCTCCAGGAGCGCCACAAGCACAACAACCAGCTGGATAAAACAACAACCCAATGCCCAGCGCCCCTTGTATCCTCCGTAGACCGTAGTAGTAGGCCGCACTCCCGAACTTCCACTACTGCTTGTCAATCCGGCGAGCCAAGCTTCGAGGAATCGAGGTGGCCAACCCCTGGCCTTCTATTTCTCAGCCCGCTCACTTCCAGGGCCCAGTCGCTCGTTTGGGTTGGTGCATAGGGCATCGCGTCCGTGCCATCCTGCGTCAACACTCACGACTTCTTCCCCCGATGCCCCAAGCTTCCCGGATCGGTGACTGTTGATATACCCGTCTCTCGGCCTCTTAGCTTGCTCAGCACCACCCTTCTCGCAAAGTACATCGCACGATACTCATAAGCAAGATGGCACAAGCCATTCACGCCGCGGGCGAGTCGCTCTACTACGAAGCCACCAACGCGTCCAATTATGCCGGCATCCACGTCGAGAGCCCGGTGGCTGCTGGGTTCCTGCACTCCAGAGCAGTATGGGCACTTGGCCTTCTGGTCGCCCTGGCCATTACTCGCATGATCACATCCAAGCCGAAGATGCCGGCGGGCACGAAGGCGCTTCCTCAAATACCAGGTATGCTGTTGTGGTGGCCCACGGGACCAGCACAGCCTGCTAATGGCAAGCAGGTTTACCTTATATTGGCGCGCCTTGGGGTGTACCTGTTCCGGGAGCGGAGTCTGCTTGGCATTTCGCCGACTTGCAGTAAGTATGTCTTGTCCGCGCTGATTGGATCGAGTGCTAAGAAGACGCTAGCAAGAAATACGGACCCATCTATGCTTGGGAGGTAAGTCGGATGATTCGACTCCATAGCGAAGCTGTTCGCTGACTTCTCAGGTCTTCGGCACATATCATGTCTGGGTAGAGAGTGATAAGATTGCGCGCGACCTGCTGGTACACCGGGGGAAGAAATATGGCGGGAGACACGAGATCCCAGCGGCGGTTGGTGTCAAAGATGGAAGCGAGTTTGTTCCGTTGATGAACATTGTAAGTCCGGACAACGCAACTCGGATTCGCTCTTATTTGGGAACATCCGCTGACTTACTACTCTTCACCCCAGGGAGACAACTTCTGGCGCCATAAGAACTTCATCCACGCACTGAACAGACAAGCCAATGCGGACAATATCTTCTTCGGCTACCCGGAGCTTGAGAACAAGAACACCCTCCGCCGGTTACTCGATCACCCAGACAAGTGGTCAGAGCATATCATTACGCACTGCTCCCGTGTCGCCGGTAGAATCGCCTGGGGAGACCCAAGACATGGCACCAAACTCCTACATGTCGTTCCCGTCCTTCTCAAAGCCGTCTCGCCCGGCGGACCAATCGTCAACTTGCTCACACCTCTGATGTATCTCCCTGATTCGATTAGCCCATGGAAGAAGGCCGAAGCCAAGCGAGCGCAGCAGATGAAGGATGCCTTCTACGAGGCGCAAGAAGATGTCATTAAACGCTACGAGGAGGGGACAGCAGAAGGCTCGTGGACAAAGTTGTGGCTGGACAAGGCGCAAGGCCTGGAGAAGAGCCATCTCAACAAGCACGAAGCCGCCCATGCTGTTGGAAGCAACGCCCTGGTCGCGATTGTGACCATTGGATCGCCAGTGGTACGTCAATGTTCCTGCAAATTGTCTGGCGCACTCACTGACCGCTTCCAGCACACCTTCTTCACCGCAATGTGCCACTACCCATCCTGGCTCCCCCGCCTCCAAGAAGAAGTCGACCGCGTCTGCGGCGACCGCCTGCCCCTCATGACCGACATGCCCAAACTCCCCGTCCTTCGCGCCGTGGTGAAAGAAACCCTTCGCTGGCGCCAACCGACCCCCCTCGGCGTCCCCCACATCCTCGAAGAAGACGACGTCTACGAAGGCTACTTCATGCCCAAGGGCGCCATGATCCACGCGAACCACTACCTCATCTCGCGCGAACCCACCCAGTTCCCCGAAGCCGACGAGTGGCGTCCAGAACGCTGGCTCGATCCCTCCTGGCCCACCTACAAGGAACCGCTGTCCGAATTCCCCACCGTGCGCGGCGACCCGGGTTTCGGCTACGGCGTCCGCGCCTGCCCTGGGATAGACCTCGTGGCCACCGAGCTCTACACGACCATCGGCTCGATCGCCTGGGGCTTCAATATCAAGCGCAAAGAAGGCAAAGCCGGGTATGAGAACCCTGTGCCGTGGTACCAGACGAACCCCTACGTCATCACCATGGCGTCCCAGTTCCCCGCGGACGTGACGCCGCGTAGCGCGGACAAGGCGCGGATCATCCGGCAGTTGACCGAGGACCCCTCGTTGACTGTGAAAGGGGTCGGGGAGAAGAGCGAGGGCCAGTTTGGGCGCTGGGATGTGTATAGGCCCGAGGAGGGGAGCGGGAAGACGTTTGATTGGGAGGGGTTGACGGCGTTGGCGCCGGATCATGATAAGGGTCCTAGGAGGTATCCGGCGGGCGTGTAGGGCGATCTTCTGATGTTTTGGTTGAGAGGGGCGCGATGATATCCCATCTTCTTGAGATTTAGCGGTCATGTCCGGGGGTCTTCTTGTTCGCACATTGACGAATAGAAGCATGAGGGAGTTGGTTGGGAAGGGCTGCCGCTTGGGCGGGCAGGGTTTGGAGCATAGCGAGTTTTTGGCGACGTTACCGTGGATGCAGTCTCTTGGGCTCAGCTTGGTGTACGCTTCCACCATTAGCCACTTTTATATTGACCATAATACCAACGATCGAACATCTACGGGCAACGGTACAAATTTCACACATTCTCTTACGCCGTCAAGTGCCGTCACCTCTTTGACACTCGGGTGCAATGTGTGCGCGGCTCAGCTGTGACTCCAACATGAAATGGTAAGATGGCTTATCACTGGGACTCTAGCAAACGCGGGCTCGCTTTGCAGACAGCTCTATATGAGCATATGTACAGTGACTCACAACTTCACCCCGTTACATACCTCACGCATCAGCCTCCCGATACTGCCGCAAATACTCCAACCGCCTCTCCATCTCCTCCCACCCATGCTTCACCACCAACCCCTTCATCAACCTCGCATTGCCCCCCTCCACCACCGCATCCTCCTCCACGGTCCACACCCCGGGCAAATCCCTCGGGAACTCCCGGTGCACTTTCTGGTGGTGTAGGACGATATCGGCCAGCTCGGGACGCATGGAAGTCGCTTGCAGGGCGGCGAGGACGGCGGCTTCGGAGACTTTGAGGTGGAGTTGGGTGGTGGCGAAGTACTCGTTGATGTCGAGTTCTTCGACGAGAGTCTGGGTTTCGGCGAGGTTGGTTGGTTTGGCGAGTGGAGGTCGGCGGGGTTTGGGGGGCGACATTTGGAAGGGTCGTAGCGGTGGAGGGTCTCGGGACGCTTTGCCTTGTGCTGCTGGTTGGAATGGAGCTATGAAGAGGTCTGAAAGCAGGTCGTCGGAGTCATCGTCGGTGTCTGGTCGCTGGGTCTCCGTCTCGTGCGTCTCGGGTGCGTTCAAGTTCTCCGCAATACCATCGTCGGAACGCGAAGCATCCTCATCTGAGTCCGGCGGCAACGGCATGCTGAGATCAGGCTGCTGAGTCTCGGCGTTGATTATGTCCTGCGTTTCAAAATGCGATTTCTTGGCAGTAGGGTAATGGGTTTCTCGAATTGACGGTGGCTCGGAACTTTGGTACGGCGAGCTCGAAGATTCCGCAGACGAGACCTCAATAGCTTCGACTTGGCCGCCACCGACGTCGGCTGCGAGCTCTTGATCCGCGTTAAGTTCACCCTCCTCCGGCAGCGACTCGAGAGAAGGTGACGCCGGCTGCGTCGGCTGCTGATCGTTATAGTACGGTGATGGCCTAAAAGGAGGCGAAGCGATGTTGAACGCGCCTTCCGCTCCTCGAACTTCTTCGTTTTGATCCTCCTCGCCGTACCCTTCTGCCGCAGCTGGTCTCACGGGCGACGATGTGATCACAAAGCCTTCCTCGGGTTCAGGGACCTCAAGGTCGATCTCGTACTCTTGTTCGACACTATCGTCATCATCATCATATTGTTTGTTCAACCTGTCCAGATCCTGCAAGTCTTCGGCTTGTTCGACCATCACGTAACGATCACTCTCTTGGTCCATCGGATCAGGCTCTACACCCACCTGGGACTGCACCTCCGACGCCTCGCCATCCTGGTCAGGCTGCGCCGTCCGCGCCGGTAACTGAGGGTAGAAGATCTCGCCACTCCTTGTCTCATCCTGCACCCGTGGACTTGAATACGGAATTTGCGTCTCATATTGCATGCTCTCGTCCGCCTGTGCAACCGGCGCTCGAGCCTTCGACTGCTGTGGCGAGTACGGCCATTGCAGGCTCGAATCGATAGCGTCATCGACTTCTTGTTGCGAAGAGAGGTGCTGTTCTGCAAGATCTCCAGTCTTAGTTTGCCGAGATGCATGGGAAAGCGGATTGATCCCAACGCGCGTGTGTAATATTCTGTTCTGATCACCATCTTGCCTTGAAGATAACGTCGGAGAATGATGCTGAGGTGCCGGTGCTGCTTCATCAGATGGTCTCTGGTCTCTATCCTGTGTGAACCTCGTTTCACCGATCACTGTATCTTGCTGGCCTACTGGCTCCGGCCGTTTCGTAGACCCACCTCGACCTTCTTCAAGCACAGGCACGGCCTTCTCCAACCCCTTACCCAGCTGAGCAGGACTAGCCTTCGAAGCCGACACACTCTGCAAGTACTTGATGAAATCACTCTGATCTTGCGCATTGTCATCTTCCGGCAAATCGACACCGCGCCTGACTGGCGACTTCGGTTGCGCGGCTTGTTGGCTTGCCAGATTGGCCTCGGTCAGGGCATCTTGAGCAGTTGCTCTTAACGCAAGTACGTCCTGCAAGTAGCTCGCGTAGACTCCCTGGTCCTCCGTGACATCGTCTTCCGGTAGATCGACTCCGCGCAATGCCGGCGCCATGTGCTCAGCTTGTTGGCTTGCTAGATTGGCTGTGGTCAGGGCGTCACGACCTGCACTGACGCTATCAACCTCGTCGTCTGAGGAGGCGTCATGGCGGGGCGGTACAACCGCTTCGAAACCTCCATCGGGGTCGAGAACTGCTTCGCCAGGTACACCATCCTCTACTTCACCGTCTTCGACAAGGTGGTTCGATATCGTAATGTCCCCGGACTCATCGCCGATGCCATCAGCTTCGGCATGGACATCTGGGTCCCGTATCTGTGTCTGCTCCCCTGCATCACCAGTGGTAGCCATGGTAAAACTTGCTTCACCAAGAGCTTGAAGACTCGCATCGAAGGCGTCAATGTCATTCGCTAGCATGTCTTCCAACATATTGAGACGGCCGACCCCGTCATCCGATTCGACCTCGTTGTGCGCCGTCTCCTCTCGGTCAACTTCCATGGCATCCTCAGCCGGTACATGCGGGTCAATCTGGCCTTCTACCTCCACGTCATTTGAGACTGGAAGGTCCTTAGATTCCCGGTCTGGCTTATTACCCGGCAAACCGTCTTCCACCTCGCCATTTTCCTCCAAATGCTTTGCGCTCGTGACATTACCCGAGTCCTCGCCAAGCTCCCCGTCCATCTGCATACTTTCACCAGACTCTCGCCTCACCTGTTGCTCCGCCGCGCGATTTGCGTCAGACGTCGGCAGCTCAGACACGTCGTCTACACCCAGCAGGGTTGGCCCATCATCGTTCTGTGATGCAGCCAACTCGCCACGTAGCTGCTCATCCGCCGCATCAGCCACATCTCCCATCGCGTGCCGCCGCTGTTCATCAGAGATATGTGCTTGCTCGCGACGCTCAGTCTTCTTCACCTTCGTGGACGGCGGCTCAGCTGTCTTCTCGGCTTCTTCACCTGCGCTCAAAATATCGAAAGAGTGATCTGGATCCACCGTTCGCTTCAGCGACTTGAGCTGCGGCCGGACATGAGGTTCGTCGACTTCCTCGTCCGAAGTGAATAGGTCGGCGAAATCGGCCACGGAGCTCACGTGCTTCTTGCGACGGGGCTGCGAGGTACTTAGAGGTACGGACTTCTCTCGTCTTCGCTTCAGCTTCTGCGTAGGAGACACCTCCTCGGGCTTCACAAGTACCTGACGTGCAGCCGAAGTCTCATTCACGCTGTTCGGTCCTGGTTCATCCTTGACTGTCGGCTTGCCTCTCCGCTTAGCTTCCAGCTCGCCTTCTACGGACTTTGCTCTTGCCGCGCGCTTCCCGCGTCGCTCCGCTCGCCTCTCAGCCTTCTCCTGCTCTTCGCGCCTCTTGTGCTCTGCGCCTGCGATGACTTCGGGGTACGCAGGAGTCTTCTTGAAGGCAGGCAGTACCGTCTCTTCCCAATATGTCCTCCACTCCTCTGCCGTGTGGGCCGGATAAGCGGTTGCAAATGCTTGCCATGCCTCTTCTACCCTATCCTCGCCCAAGGCTACAATATCTGCTGCTTCTGCAGTCAATGACTCGAAATCGTCTCTGCTGAACCCTGCGGTCTTCTGCTCCTCCTCTCCCTGCTCCTCCCCCTCCTTCTCTGCTTCCTCCTCATCCGCGTCCTTGTCCGGCGCAGCGGGTGATTTGGGCGGCGCATTGGATGGCGCATGGGCTGCATTCTTGACTTCTACGCCCGGCGGCGGCTTGCCCATCAACTGCTTGATATACCTATCTCGCCATGCCTGGTGAGGATGCCGCGGATTCTTCGCCTCCAGCTGCTTGTAGATTTCATTCCCCTTCACCGACCCGCCCTCAGACTTGGCACGCTCGACCCATTCCCACAGTACCCTATCATCCTCCGCCGTGAACGGGGTTCTTGTCCGTCTTCCCGGCGCAATTGTTGAGCTGACTTCGCGCACAGTACCCAGTGCCGGTCCGGCGAGATGGTCTTTCGGATCCGGGATGGAACCGTCCTTGATGGCGGCATCGATGAAGGTATAACTGATGCTTCCCGCCGGACAGCCCGACTTGAGGTGGTCGGCGATGACGTGATCGGCTTGCTGCTCAAGCTTAACGACGCGACCGCCATTTGCTTGGACTCTATCGACATACGAGGCGCGGGATGGGAGGCGTTGGAGGAGGAAGAAGGCGAGGCCGTTGAAGAGGCCACCGAGGGCGGGGGCGACGCTGGTGGAGTGAGGAACGAGGACGACGGGCGCCATGGCGCTCTCGGGGTTGCCACCTGGCGCAAACTTGTCGCAAGTTGTGAGGTGGAGGTGGGGGTGGAGGTGGAGGTGCGGGGCGGGCGGAGGTGCAGAGGTGCGGCAGTCAGCTAGAACTCGGGAAGACGCGTCGTCGGGTCGCGTCCAAGAGGTGGTGGGGTCAGTTCTGCTGCCCTGTGATTGGCTGCAAATGCGACAGCTTCAATTCCGTGCCTTCCTCTTCCTCGTGCCCACTCCAGGGTGCGCCCGTCGAAAATCTTCATTCTTCACATTCGAACGGTGTATGTATAGACGCACCACAGCCTTCCGCCCAAACAATGCTCTCGGGTGGATCTTTATTTCTGGTGAATGACGATGAGACTCGGGATTAGAACACAATGGGAGCACTACAGAACGTTCTCATCGGCATCCTGGCGCTCTCGCTCCTCACGTTCATATCACTCTTTGGCCAACTGCCGGCGCTGCGGAAGACGCCTGTCGGGTGGCTACAGCGAGTCTTGTGCCTTCACATCCCGAATGGCCTCAAGTACATTGACCACACGACCACCGGAGGCCGCCTAACGTCGAGGAGTAAACGGCTTGGGCAGTATCTCTTCCAGGAGCAGAACCCGGTCATACTCGTAGGCTGCACTCTTTCTCCTCGACCAGCCGCCCAAACTAAGTACATACCAGATCATCTTTCTTCTCCTCCTAACTTCAAGCTCTACTCTGTTCATCTGGAACGCCTTCCTCCTGCTTCCAACAACCCTCCTTATACCCATTCCACTCCTCTTGTTCCTCCCCTACTACTTCACCTTCCTGACCGTAACCCACAAAACCCACTTCATCACCCCAGACAACGTCCACACTCGCCTCCGGGACTACCCCTACGACTACATCCTCTTCCACCCAAACGGCCCAGCGTGCCGCACCTGCGACCTCCCCAAACCAGCCCGTAGCAAACACTGCTCCCTCTGCCAACGCTGCGTGGCCAAGTCCGACCACCACTGCCCTTGGGTCAATAATTGCCTAGGCCGAGGCAACTATCGCCACTTCCTCGCTCTTCTATCCTCGCTGGGCATCCTGCAGATCTACGGCGCCTACCTCGCCGCCTACATCCTGCTACCCACTTACCGCGGAGCCCGCTCCAGCAACACCTGGACCGACGTGGGCGATGCCATCGTCGCAGGAATCAACGAAGGCGGCATGTCCATCGCTGGTGTGGGCCTCCTCGGCGCGTCCACCGCCGCACTGCCTTTGGGTCTGTTGGCGTACCACTGCTACCTTGTCTGGGCGGGTATGACGACCAATGAGTCGCAGAAGTGGGCTGACTGGCGGGACGATATGGCGGATGGGTATGTATTCAAGGCATCGAGAACGCAGCTGCGGACGCAGAATCGGTTGCGGAAGTATGGGGATCTGCCAGGAGTGGCAAACGGGCGTGGAGGTTGGGCAGAGAACCCTACTCTGGTTGGTGTTATGGGTGAGGATGGAGATGAGCTCCAGGCTCCATGGCCTGTCTACAGCGACCAGATGGTTGTGAGGACTGATGATGGAAAGCCGCCGGTTGGGCAGGAAGCGCTGTGGACGCGGATCTGGAGTCTGGACCAGGTGGAAAATGTGTACGATCTGGGCGGGTGGGAAAACTTTGTCGAGGTAAGGGAAGGTCGATGAGCTCGCTGATGAAGAAGACTCCCGTCGCACGATCTCGCTCTAGATACCGCGGCATGATGTAAATGCTAACCGCTTTGAACGCTCAACGCTACGAACGCTGCAAGCTCCGGCCGCCTATACTGGCCAATGTCCACCTGCCGGATCGTCCGGCCCCAAGTCTCCCGTATCAAGATTCGGCACAAGCCAATCCGCTAGGCCGCTAGGACTATCGCGTTGCAGCCCATATTCAAGCGCGGCAGACCTACAGACTGCTATGCGCCTATGGGGTTCATACTCGTCGCCTCCTTGTCGTGCGACTCCGTGTCGACTCGCACGTCCTTCGCCGCCCGGACCTCCTTGGCCACATCACCAGGATGGAAGTAAGCCATCACGGAAACGGCTATGAACATCAACATTGCATCAAAGACGTAGATGAACGCCTCATGGCCCATGATATATCTGGTCTCATAATCAGCAATCCGCTTTTTAGTCCAATCGGCAAACATACCCATTGAATCCCTGCAAATACTCCACGACCCTCACGATCGACCGCCCGAAAATCAGCATACTCACAACATAAAGACTCATCATATGCCGCGTCCACCACGGCAACTCCTCGCTCCTCAGCGTAGGCATCTTCCGCATCCGCACGTGAAACAGCGCAGCCGCAATAACAAACAACCCGAAAAACACCACCTGGACAAACAATCCGCCCACCACAAGCTTCTGGCCCATATCAATCGAACTGATATCCCCGGTCCCCATCAACCCGCCTCCAGCCCCTTGCATGAGGAAGCTGAAGATGTCGCCGCTGACGAAGATTTTGGTGAGCCAGGTGCGGCGCAGGAAGAGGGCTTGGTCGCCGTGGATCATGAGGACAATGCGCCCGAGTTCCATGTAGATGGAGGCGGCGAAGAGGGCCGGGGAGACGAGGGCGAGGATGTTTTGGATGATGTAGGGGCCTAGGGTGTAGGAGCCCGGGGATTGGGAGGCGGAGATTGCGCGGCCGATGTAGCCGATTGTTTCGACTGGGCGGGGTTTTAGGGAGGGTTTGTGGATGGCGTTCGAGTGGCTAGGAAGCTGGGGGAGGAGGGGGAAAGGCTTACAGATGCCGCCAATGACGAAGGGGATCATGAACCAGGTGCGTGAGCGGGTCATCTGGAAGAGATGCAGGCTGGTGACCAGGCCGAAGAGGATGATGAAGAGGACGGCTGCGCCCATGGAGGGTAGGTAGTGGTAGTACTCGAAGCCATTGAGGACGCTACTGCTTGCATCTCGTGTGTCGAGCATCTTAAGAACCTGAACAGAGTCGTGGTACAGTCGGCCGGGAAAGGGTTGTCGAGTGGCGTTGATCGGTCCCTATCAAGGCGTAGACAGAGTCGAGCACGAAATCTTGTTGTTCATAATGGTGCGAGGGTATACATGGGCGGCGACCGAGCACCTCTTATATATACATCTACCAGTCCAGCCTACAAACGTCTCCATCTCAACCACTGATGTCGACGACGGGGTGACGGGACATAGGCGAGAAAAGCGGGGCCTCGCACTCGGCGCGAGGGCGGGCGGGTAGGACCGAGACCGAGGAGCGCTAGAGCAGCATCAGCATGCACAATCGGTGCCAATAACGACTGAACTCACTACTGAAGGCACAGGGTGACTCGTTGAGGTGAGAAGTGGGCGGAGTCTGCGCCGATGTGCTTGCGTATGCAATCTCATGCGAGGAAGATCCAAGGCAGCTGTGTAGGAGCAAGAAGCCACGCAATGCAACGATGGCGACGCCGGTGTCAATTGAAGATGTTTTGTCTGCAGTTTTAATGATTCGGGACGAGGTAGATCGTTCAGGTACTGCTTCAGTCGAAGGTAATTTTCTTCCCCTGAAACGCAACAGGCGCTGCCGCCTTTCTCTCCTTCGCCAGTTTTGCAGCGGCCCAGCTAGGATGCAGTGACCCCTCGTCGTCTCTATGCTTCTCCTTCACCACCGCAGCAGGTCGCTTGGCAACGACCCCATCAGTCTTCCTCCCGACCGGCTCCCGGTTCGCACCGCTATCTGCTTGCCTGGGCTTGTCCTTGCCCCAGCGCTCCCCACCAGCCTCTGTCGCCCCGCGCTTCGGATCCCACCCCTTATTCCTGTCCTGTTTCTGTAAGTGTTGCGCTTTACCACCGTATTTCTTCTCCCAGATCTGCTGGCGAGCGCGCTGTCCCCGGCGATTCTTCCGCGGCGCCTCATCAATCTCCTCGACATCCGAGCCGGAGCCGGAAATGTAGCCACCCATCGACAAAGATGGGAGGAAAGCCGATGTTTTCGGTGCTGGGGCTTTGCGTGGTTCCGGAGAGGAAGAGACTGACCCGGCGTCGTCGTCAGATAACTCGAGGTCGGCTGCGGGATCGTATTTCGGTTGTGAGTGTGCTTTGGTATGCTTCGTGGCTTCCAGCTTCCGATTGACGGCGTCTAGGTCGAGATGCCTGTTGCCATTCTCTTCATCCTCCTCGTCCTCTTCATCATCATCATCACCCGACGATGCAAGCTGGTTGGGGTAGCGTGCCAGTCTTTTATCAAAGTCATCATCGTCCGGTGAGATACTGTCTCCAGCATCTTCGCTATCGCTACCCTCGCTCTCGTCGTTGGGCACTACACCTTTAGTCTCCCTCCTACGAGCCTCACCTTTCACCTCGTCCTTCGCCTGAGCTTCATAGTCCTTCGCTCTCAGCCTCTTCTTATTCGCACCAGCATCCTTCGAGACCTTGACCCCAAGCGCGAGCTGAACATCTTTCAAAACATCCGGTAGAACCTCCTTGACAGGGTTCGAGTTGCACAGGCGAGCGTGCACGTTGAGCACAGCCGTATCCGTCGACAACGTCGCGGGCTTGCGAACCTCAACCGGCAAGTTCGGCGACTCAGCTACAGCTTTTATCTTCAAGAGGATCCTATGCAGGTATATAGCCGCGCATTTCGAGGTATCAAGTGTCTATCTTGCAAGCCGACTCTGTCAGCCACTGTTCTCCAGCCTATTGTCCTGTTCGGCTTGTCGCACCTTTACCACAGCAGCTTCGGCATCGATCCTCTTCACATCTGTCGCATTCGACTGCGCAATGGCATTCTTTCTCCTGCGACCCAGCTTCTGCCTCTCGAAGCCCTTTGCGACCCTGAAGGCATGGCCCAGCTTCACCGTGCCCTGTTGCAATTTATGCCGCACTCGTTGTGCTTTTGCGCCATTGTTCGGCTCCGGAGCGTCATCGATGTCCTCTCCTCGCTTGCGTTTCGGCATTGTGTTGAGCGGGCAATAAACACGAATCCGCAGAAGGTCGAGACGAATTCTTGAGAGAGAACATCGACTGAGCTCGTTGTGGCCTCAGGCATCACTGCGTACCTTCCTTTCCGAGGTTTCGTGTTGCTTTCGCCTCACGATTGCTTCGCTTTTCGTTCGTGATAACAAACTTTCTGAAGAGCATAGTGCCTTCCACCTGTCGAAGCACTTCAATTGACCCTGACCCCAACCGTCCACAAGTGATTATGTATCCACCTCGTTAGGCAACCATCTAAACCCTACACTATTTCCTGTCGCGGAGTTACAACACATCGCACTACCAAACGACCGGCAGAGCGTGCGGACCATCAAATTGTTGCCATGGCCTCCTCGAGCGGAACCTCATCACCTCCAGACACTGGCCTGGATGTCGACGACAATGCCGACATGCCACTCACTATGGCCGCCTCCGTCGTTCTCGATCACCTGCCTAAAGACGCACACAAAGCCCTCGAGACCGCTGGAGAGCTGGAGCAAGACAAGGGTGAGTGCAGCCTCTCCCGTCTTCATTACCACATCGCTCTGCCAGAAGCGACAACATCCGATGCAGTGACATGACATGGTACTTCTCCACCATCTGACTTGAACAATTCCCTGATCCTATCAAAGTGACCATCCGCCTTTCCCCTCTCCCCAATACGCCCCAGCTCCGACAACCGCGTTTCAAGTGCTCGAGCAATCAGCGCTTCGAGCACATCGTGCGGTTCCTGCGCAAGAAGGTCGGCCTGCAGGATCACGAGAGCGTGTTCTGCTATGTCAATTCCGTCTTCTCGCCGGGTCTGGATGAAGGCGTGGGGAACTTGTGGCGTGTAAGTCCTCCCACGATCGATTGAAAAAACTTCGGTGCTAATGAGCCCGGGACGTAGTGCTTCAAGACTGGCAACGAGCTGGTTGTGAATTATGGTATCACGCAGGCTTTCGGCTGAACGCGACGGAGACGAACGACGAGATGCGACGCGTGCTGTTGATCACGACCATACAGCATCCACGCCAAAATCAGACGACATCGGAAGCGCAACAGAGATGAACGAGCTCGCTATTCAATTCCATATCGGCCACGCCGTTCACGTTCAAGACGCCGCGCTTACCGCTTTTCACCAACCACCCGCTCAAATTCCGCGAACTCGTCCTTCGCTATCGGATACGTATGCTCCACTGCAGGATACACCCTTCCCTTCACATCAACCCAATACGCCTCGATCGCGTTCTTGGCCTCACCCCAAACATCCCCATACTTCTTGACGAACTTCGGCAGAAAGCGTCCGGGCGGGAAGTTCCCAGACATATCAACCTGCACCAACACTTGCCCGGAACACCCATTGCCAGCCCCGATCCCAATGGTCGGGATCCGTAGCTTCTTGGTGATGAGAGTAGCGACCTCAGCCGGCACAGCTTCGAGCACCACAGAGAACGCGCCCGCTTCTTGGACCGCGCGGGCGTCCGCAAGCAGCCGCAGAGCGGAGGCGGCGGATTTCCCCTGCACGCGGAACCCGCCGAGAGCGTTCTGCCGTTGCGGCGTCAAACCAATATGCGCCAGGACCGGTATCCCCGCCGTCGTGATCTTCGAAATCGCAGGAACCATCTCCGCCCCGCCTTCGAGCTTGATAGCGTGGACCCTCCCCTCCTTCACCATCTTGATCGCGCTTCCAAGCGCCTGCTCAGGACTGACCTCATAACTCCCCATCGGCAGATCACCCACGATAAACGCCGTTTTGGCGCCGCGCGAGACGCTGCGGCAGTGCAGTATCATCTCCTCCAGCAGCACCTCGCTCGTGTCTTCCAGGCCCAGCGCTACCATGGCCAGGCTGTCGCCTACGAGCACCATGTCCATTCCTGCTGCGTCGGCGACGTGGGCGGAGGGGAAGTCGTGGGCGGTGAGCATGGTGATGGGTTCGTGGCGCTTGTGCATGGCGAGGAGGGTGGGTATGGTGATTTTCTTGCGGGTGGTGGGGGAGGTGGTGTTGCTGAGGGGGGAGTGGGAGGAGTGTCTCGCTTGGGCGGGTCGGGGTCTGGAGCGGGTATTGACATGGTGGACGATGAGAAGCGGTCTTGCGGTCCTGGCAAGGTAGGCGTGCGCTGTATGGGTGCTAGATGTCATGGACGAGGAGTACGATGTGGTCTTGCTCCAGGCACGCGACATGCTTATTATGGTATTCTTCTATTGCTGCAGTCCTCGGGCGATGCTGTGGATGTTGATGGAAGAGAAGCCCGCTCACCGCTGTACAGCCTGCAATCCATCCTTCAGCGTGAAGCGGGCAGCGTGAAGTTTCTGTTCATCAACAACTTCCTGTGCACAATTGTTCACGCGTACATGTAGTTCGTCCCGTCGTCCTTGCTGAGACGGAAGCCCGACGGACGGAGAAACCCGAGGAAGCAACTTCGTTTGACCTCGGCTGCACGTGATGGCTTCATGTTTGGTAGATGACCTCAAGGTACGTGTAGAGACAGACATGTATGCTGGCTAGACATTGATTCACCATACCACCCCATGAATTGACCCGTTGCATGTGCTTCTCTGCCAATGTGACGGCACCTCTGCACGTGAAGGATGAGTTGCACGGTTTGAAAGCTTACGCCTAACCGCGGAAGCATGCTACCCTACTACTACCCACCGAACCAGCCAGTGTCTTCGTTGTCAAGCTTCACCATAACGGTCGCTTTCCCGGCATACCTAAGAACACGTTCCCGGCCCCAAGAATGAGACCGCAGATTTCGGCAGTGATTTCTACCAGGAGAGGCTGTTCCAGTCCTCTTGAAACCGCCTTTCCCTACTACTGCTTCTTCTCCTCCTTCGACTTCCTCCGAACAGACGCCTCGCAGGTTCAATCATCGGGCGGCCACCAGCCAGTAGTACATCGACTTCCTGGTCATCAATGAAGTGGCTCCCACCGCTGCATTCATAACCGTCCTCGACTCTGTTCCACTCGAAGCCTAGTGGGCACGTGTAGCCCGATTGAATGAGCATCTGGCTGACGCGCATATCAAAGCGGCGGACCTCTGCCTCACCCCCCTGTGCGGCGGCGGCTTGGCGGGCGACACCACCCTGCGTCGCGGTCGTAGATGTTGTCGTCGTCGAGGAGGCGGCTTGCTGAGGCTGCGCAGGCGGAGGTGCCCTCATCAAGTGACTGTAGTCCGCCGGCGGTTGCTGGACTGGCGGGGGAGGCGCCGCTGGCAATGCTGCTTGTGTTTGAGGGTACTGGTACGGGGCCTGATAGCACTGCTGCTGACTTTGTTGGTGTCCCACTATACGTTGAGTAGTGGTCGTTGTCGTCGTCGTACTGGATGTCCCGGTCTGGGCTTGGCCTTGGGTTTGTGCTTGGGCTTGGGCTTGCGGCGCGCCGAATGTCTGCATCTGTTGGCCATTCTCGTTATACTGTTGCGATTGAGGTGAACCCATTGGCTGTACTTGCTGCGAAGCCGGCGATTGCGCATACCCGCTGAGCTGCTGTGATTGAGGACTACCAAAGTCTTGGGAAGGACCTGGCTGAGGAGGACCGAAGCCCTGGGGAGGCTGCTGTGGAGGCGCCTGGCCGTAGCCAAACTGTCCCGTATACTGGTTGAAATGTTGGTTATTCATCGTGACCGTCACTGCTATTTGCTGGGCTGCTGGAGTTGCTGAGTGGTACAAGCCTTGGATGAGCTATGAATTGAGTCGATGAATGTTGAAGGCGTTGATGAGGTTGACTTGAGGTAAACCGCAAGATGCTTGAAAACGTCGAGATACATATGCTGCAGCAAGGGCCAGTGCGTCAGCATTCGGTCCGTACGCTGGCATGGCTGTAGGCACTGGGAGGTCTCCCGGTGGACGCATGTTCAATTCGTGAGGTTCCGGTGACCTCGAGGAGTACCAGCATGCACGCTGGCACGTGGACTGCGTATGCAATGTACTGTTGTACGTGGTGAGCTGCAGTATATGAGGGACGTTCGTGGTCCTAGCAGTAACAATTGCTCTCTGCCTGATCCGCAATCACCGGAGTTGTCGATGACCCAGAGTCATTCGCCACCACGCGGACAATCGCGAAGCTCGGATCTCATGGTCAACATGATGAGCCGTTTGTCTTCCGTGACGGGAAACTCACCACGTAGTGGGTCACTCGAGGACTCAGCAAGTCCGATTATCCACGTCACACAACACCCCCTCCATCTCCCTCCCCAACTGCTCCCTCGGCCACTCCAACCACCTCGACATTCCCGGATCGTGCTCGAGCGCCCTCGCAATACCCTCTAGAGCGTACTCGCCCCAGTCGCGCACGAACCAGGCGCGACGGAGACATACCGTAGCGGCGGCGAAGTGCGCGACGATGATGAGGGTCGGAGGGTGGCGGGCAGCGAGGAGGTGGACGAAGGGGAGGGGAACCATTGCCTATTCCGGGTGGAGGGTCAGTGGGTGTTGAGCCAAGACTTCTCCGAGACGTAGCTGTGGGTCGAGATGAAAGAGACACGGTGGAGTGAACGAGATCTTACCGGCCAACGCCAAAGATGCCCGTTCTGCAACCTGCCCTTCCGCTTGAAGTACCGCAGGTTCCGATATATCTCCTCCAAGTCCTCCAATGCCTTCTCGCAAGTCTCCAGCGTCCCGGGATGGTCCGCCGCACTCGAGTCTGAGCTCAACGGCGGATTGGCAGGTAGAGTCCTGGCCGTACACCGAGCCCGCAACATTCCCCTCAACGCATCGAATCGCTCCCGCACCGCTCCCGGTAACCGCGCGCTCTCGGGATCAACTCCAGCCTCATCCTCCATACTATGACTCGTCAACATGATCCCAATAGGCGTGTCCAACACAAAACCCATAGTGAGCCCCGTAACCTCCCTCATCCCTTTCGTCAAGATAACCGCCTCGGCAATCTCCTCCACACTAAAGAACCTCGGCAACGCCGTCTGAGCATTCGCCACCGCGCAGCTGCGGGCCATACTCGAGATGGACAAAGTGGCCGCTAGAGCGAAAAGTGAGGCACTAATTTCGGGCGTGATGTTGGCGCTAGGATTGGCTAGGGCGTCGCGGAGGGCAGCGATGGCCACGGATTGGTGTTTGTCGCAGATGGTGAGGTAGTGGGCGGCGCGCGGGGTGCCGCGGTGCAGGTCCGCGAGGTTGAGGGCGGAGAAGGCGAGGAGGCCGTGCAGGAGGTGAGGGTGGGTGAGGGCTTGGAGGGGGATGTAGGTTTGCCAGAGGTCGGCTACGTCCTTGAGGAGGAGGGGATGTGAGTTGGGGGTCTGTAGTGGTCGCCTGCGGGTAAGATCAGGGGTTGTTGGAGTTGGTACGTACTGCCTAGGTATTAGCAGGAGACGAGGTGCATGTTCTCGTCGATCTAAATACCATCGCGGACGAGCAAGGGCTCTTTGGATAAGACTGTGCTGTAATGGTGCATAAGCTCCATGTCTTGCAGCCATTGGTTAGTCGTGGTGGGAAGGGAATCGTCAGTCTCGGTTTCGCGGGACGCCTAGAACATGTCAACGTCTGCTCTTCGAAAACCAGTCCGCTAGACCAGGCTTAGGGACTTGGTCGGATGGTATTCGCTTACTGTTGTCGTTGATGTACTCGGGGCAAGGGTTGCAAGACTACATGATTCGCCTCTCCTTACGCAATTGGCGCACTACAACGAGCATGATTAGGAGCTACACTCTCTGTCGAGCATCCGCCCGCCTAGACATACAGGCGACTCGTCCGAACACTTGACTCGTCGGTGTTTACATTGAGTGCAGCCTTTTCGAGACTTCTTCGATCCCAGCAGAGTCATGGCGGTGGAAACCAAAGGATGGTAGGTAGATGGTTATCTGCCATGGGCTCCCGAGCTGTATACCTATACCTGTGATGAAGGCTGAGTGTACAACATTTGATTACGTTATCCGTGGTGGCTGTGTAATCGGCTTGGGCCCATTCTTAATCCGATCAGGAAGGCACGATTTTCACGACGGCCACTGGAGTAGATCGCGTCTCGTGATCTGCTGCGGGCTCGTGTTCACATCCGGTACCGGAAGAACATTCCATCGCAAGCGAATCTTACTATATTGTATGTTATTGGAAGAGCAGACTTACCTACATGTACATGTAGGTGTAGGCTCTGCATATGGGGAGGCTGATGGATGCTCGGCTTCTTCCGTCAGCCCTGTCCGACCGGCTTGCTGGGGATGGAACACGTTCTTGTTAGTGCCCGGCCGGATGTGTAACGGGGGTTCCCAACCGGGTGCGCGAAGCTCGAGGTGCACGAGGGAGGACCGTTGTAATAATCGCCTTATTCCATCTCACGTACCGTTCATGTCGATGGGGAGTTGTCGTTGATCGGTGGCACTGCCAGTCGTGCTTTCCTTCTTGTACAGCAAACTCTCACATGTCAGGAGCGATCCACGATACGATACGATACGATACGATATGACGATACCTGACCTTCTCATTGCTTCACCCCTCTACACGGCCTACACGACCAATGGTAACGCGTGCGGATAATGTACTACAACTCTCCACGACATCGCCCGCGGAGGTCATCACGATATCCCAGCGCACCGCTGCTCCCCCTCCACCCACGCGCCCTTTTAAAATGTCCAATGGCTATCGGAACATGAGCCTCACCTCCGCTCCCTCATCCATACCCACAGCCCTCCCTCAATCGCAACCGCTGCACCAGCACCTCAACGCACCTTCCCAGGCCCCGCGCTCCGTCTCCCCCTCCGCCTCCTCCGCCATGTCTCGCGCTGAGCGCTTCGAGGATGAGAAGCGCCGCCTCATTGCCTCCTGCTTCAGCAAACTCGACGCCAACGGCCAGCTCGCCGAGAGCTACATCACCCACATCCGGATTACGGAGGATGCCGTCTACCCCTCCGCCCCGCCCCCGCCGGACAGCGTGGAGAGCAACAAGAAGCCGCGGCTCATCATCATTGCGGTAAGAAGTACGGGACGAGTACGCATGCACAAGGCGAGGGAGAACAACAATGGCAGTTTCAGCATTGGCAAGACGTGGAATTTGGAGGAGATGAGCGCTATTGAGACGTTCAGCAGCGCCGACAGCACCACCGCGACCGCCCCACCGCCGCCGCAGAGCGACAACGAGGCCCAGCACAAACAATGGGCGGGAAGCGTCGGGTTCACAGTCACCATCACGAAGCCCTACTACTGGCAGGCCGGGACGAGCAAAGAGAAGGACTTCTTCATCGCGTCCGCAGTGAAGATTTACCGGAAGTATACCAAGGGGCTTGCGCCGGAACTCAAAGGGTTTGACGAAAAGGAGAGGGATGCTATGTTGGGGACTTCCCGGACGCAGCCGCCTCAGACCCAACCACAGCTCCAGCAGCCTTCGCCAATGCCTGGGTCCTCACAATTGCAGCAGCAAGGTACAGACTCTAGTCCTGGCATGCGTACCGAGAATCGGGATACAAGTCCGCCCGCACCACCGCAACCACCTTTCGCGCAGAGGCCGCAGAGTAGAGAGGGAAGTCGGTACCGGCAAAGTCCCGGACCGCCACCGAGTATTCACGACGATAATAGGCCAGGGAGCGCGGTTTCGGGAAGTCGGCAGCTGAGCGAGACTTCCGCGCCTTCAAGATGGGCGCCGCCGCCTGCCCAGCAGGTGCCACGACCTTTTGCTAGCCAGGAGCACATGCGGTCGCAGAGTCCATCAGCTCAGGCGAGGATGCAGCAGCGACAGGACTACGCTCCGAGACCTCCGCAGCAACAGCAAGGTTTGCCAATGCCGCCGAGTCTGCCTTCCCTGCAGAGTGAGAGCCCGGGTGGGAGCTTCCTACCTTCCAGCCTGGGAATCGGGCGACCGCAAGTACGTGCTGCGAGCCCCCCACGGGATCCGAGAGTGCAGCCGCAGCAAACGCAGACCCGGGACCTGCAATATGCGCCGCAAGCTCCTTCCCAACAGTATCCACAGTCAATGCAGCAGCAGCCGCCACAGCAAGCAAACGGCACTACAGCAACTGCAGGCGCGAACCTCTTCGCTGCGACTCGCCAACGATGGATGAACGATACTCAAGGACAGACACAGCAAGACCAGCGTCCGCTGTCACCTAGTGCACCCCAATTACCTCCCATTGAAACTAGCCAGCCTGTTTCTACATCAGCACAATCCACTTCTGCGCATCCTCAAACCGGCGCAAGCGAGGCTTCCTCTGCAGGTTTCGATTTTGGCGACGCAGCAGCTGTTGGTGCAATAACATCGTTTTGGGGTCGAGAACCTGATACTGCTAATACCGTGCCGATGACGCCACCGCCACCGGTGACTAGAGTGGGAGAGCCGACATCCCCGGCCACACCAGAGCGTAGTACGCGAAGACTACAGTTACAAGACAGGGCTCTAAGTATCACCGACTCGCCGACTGCCGAGCTAAGACCTCCACCCCTGCGAAGCTCGATAGGGCCGAGAGCGGCGAGCACGGATCAAGGAGACGGTGGCGGGAGTCTGTATGGTACGCCACGGGATGGTGGCTCGGCGGTGCATTCCGCACAGCCCACACCGCGGTCTGAGGAGCCACCAGAGATCATTCGGCCGCTAGCTGTTAGGGACAAGTGGCGGCAGTCTGCCGACGGTTCAAGACCGCTCTCGTCAAGAGGACTGGGAGTGGATACTGGCGGCCAATTGGCCATGCCTGGTGGGTTCGCGACCACGCCAAACGGGCCCAGTGCGGCGGGCACGCCTGCTGCCGAAGTCGCTGACCCGCTTCCGGCCACGGCGAAGGCCCAGATGGACGGAGATGAGGGTGCGGCAGCTAAGCAGCCTGCTGCTGCCGAACAGGCAGAGGCTGCTGCTGCTGCTGAGAGAGAACGAGAACAGGAACGTTTGCGGTTAGTAGCGCAGGAAGAAGCGCAAGCCGCTGCAGATGCCGAAGCGGAAGCGTCGTACCGGCCTGGACTCGGACCCATGATCAAGAAGAACGCAGTCCGGGACAAGTTTAAGAAAGCGGCCATTACGGCTAATGCGTTCAAGCCGAGGCCAGGCGGGGCGGCGGAGAAGATTATGAAGGCGAAGGCGGAGAGGGATGCGAGCGGGAGTGGTGCTGGTGGGAGTATCGCGAGTCCAGGCGGAGAGGTGGTAGATGGGGTGAGCGGATTCGTGCCGCGGCCTGCCCCTGCCCCTGCCCCTGCCCCCGCCCCAGCCCCATCCCCGTATACATCGGTGGGCGGCCCAGAAGCCCACATGGAATGGCCGAGGGAGTAGGGGATACAGAAAACACAGCAG